>JZKD02S0288271.1:0-10110 GCA_000966675.3 Picea glauca
AATTTAGTGTTTCAGGTCACTTAAAAGCTTCAATTTAGCAGCCTGACATTCTTCACAGACTGTTCCAGGTTCAGAGTCTCCCCTTCCTTCGGAAACACCTTTGCATATTGAAAATCTAGAGCCTCCACCTAATATTTCGAAAGGAGTACTAAAATACTCTGCCCAAAACCCTAATGCTAGATCTTCCCTAAACTATTTGATTATCGAAGATCTGGGTCAAACCCTTTATGCAATGTCGACTTTGGAAGTGCTCCAGACATGTCCTTCACACTGAAATTCCTTTTTATCTTCTTTGGGATCTCTAGACCCGTGTGAGTCTAAGGTTATCGCGTTTGACATCACGGATGTTAAGCCTCGCCTGCCTTACCACGTGGCCTTTCAAATCCATGTGGATTATTCAAAGTGTACCATAAAACACACTATTATTGATGAAGGTGTTGCAAGCGTGTGATGTCCCTAACCTGTTGGAAATCCATTGGATCTCAAACCCTCTCTCACTCTCCAACTATGTTGATCGTATTTGATGGTCGTTTGTTCCATCCCCATGGAATTCTTCCTACCTTTCCAGTCCAGTTAGGTTGAAAGACAGTGGAGGTGGATTTCGAGGTGGTTGATGTTCCCATTGACTATAATTTATGACTAGGGTCTAATTGGACTTTTGATATGACTGCATTCATGTCATCTATTTTCCACACTTCATGTTTTCCTCACGAAGGGAAAATCATGACAATTGATCAGTTCTCCTTTGCACATGCTAGTCCCAATGCATCAATTGGACCTTTGATCCCCATGATCGACAATTCTCAGATGACAACTGAGGATATTGGTGTCAGAGTGTATTCATCCCTTATGGGAACCTTTTATTTTGTGTCACCAATTTATCACATCTATGTCATGTCTAGTAGGTATTCTTCGTCAATGAGGTTCGTTCCTTTTCGTACTTTGTATTTCAATGATCCTTGGACCCTACCTTCCTCGACCATGTCTTGTGAAGTTCAGTCACATATTGGAATGTCAATGCCATTATCAGCGAAAAAGATAACATATAAGGTTGTTCTTGAATCTACTGTTGACTCGGATCTTGTCTCCTCACAGGCAGATGAGGAGGATCATGTTCTCCATCCCATATGGGCCACCTCATTGTATTATTCACATGATTTCCTTGATGATACTTTACCTTCAAATGAATCCATTTTAGAGGCCATGAATGGTCGTGATAGGCCATGGGATGATATGCATCATTTCTCTTAATTCCTCTCAAATCTTGTTAGGATCGAACATGATGATTTTATATATACCTTGAGTGATATGGTTGGTCACACCGTGGTTCCATTAGATGAACATGGAATTTATGCCGAAGGAAACATGGAAAATATCTCCCCTACCATCACGATCGACATCTCTCGAATTCCTAGAAAAATTGAAAATGTATATATCGGTGCAGATTGTTCGCCTAAAGAAATTTAGATCTACACTGATCTATTCAAATAATTTCGTGATGTATTCACTTGGTCATATGAAGAGATGCCCGAAATCGACCGTCACATTGTTGAACATGAGATCAAGACTTACTCGAATGCTAGACCTATTCGACAATGCCTTAGAGATGTTAATCCTAGGAAGGCCTCTGCTATTAATGCAAAGGTAGAGAAATTACTTAATGCTAGTTTCATCTACCCAATTCCCTTGACTGAATGGGTATCCAACCCCGTTCCTGTGAATAAAAAACAAGGAACCAACCAGGTGTGTATGGATTTTTGAGACCTAAACAAGGCTTGTCCTAAAGATAACTTCCTGACACCTTTCATTGATTAGGTTCTCGATGAGTGTGTAGGAAGAAATGTTTTTCCTTTTATGGATGGACTTTCAAGGTATAATAAAATTCAGATCAAACTCAAGGATAACATAAGACGACATTTATTTGTCCTTGGGTACTTTTTCATACCAGAAAATTCCTTTTGGCCTTAAAAATGCTAGAGAAAGCTTCCAATGAGCCATGACCTTTTCTTTTCGCGATCTCAAGAACATTATCGAAGATTATCTCGACGATCTCTATGCTCACTCTTGCAAGATACTAGATCATTCCACTCACCTTCGAATTATATTTGAGATATGTCATTACTATCGCATCCATTTAAACCCTCACAAGTGCATCTTTTGCATTAGGTATGGTCATCTTTTAGGATACTTAGTCTCTAAGCATGGTATATTGGTGGATCCTATGAAGAGTGAGGAAATACTTTTATTTCCTCCCCCACACAACATTCGCCAACTTCAGGGTTTACAAGGGAGGGATAACTTCTTGTGTTAGTTTATAGTAAACTATGCCAATATAGCTAAGGATTTCATGCATCTTTTGAAAAAGGATAACCCATTTGTATGGTATGAGAAATCCCAGGAATCCTTTGATGATCTTAAGAAAGCCTTGGTATCGACACATCTGTTGAAGCCTCTAGACTACAATAGAGATTACTTTCTTTATATCTCCACATCTGAAGGGATGGTTGGTATGGTTTTGGTTCAGGAGGATGATGAGCTCCATGAGCACGTTCTCTACTACCTTAGTAGAAACTCAGTTGGTCCTAAATTTAAGTACTCTCATGTTGAGAGGATAGCCTTGGTTGTCGTACACGTGGTTCAAAGATTATGGGATTATATATTTCTTTGAAAAAATACCATATTTGTTGATGTCAATCCATTTCAATACGTCCTTACTAGGAATATCATAGGAGGAAAGTACGAAAAGTGGATTTTTATTCTGCAAGAATTTGACCTCGATTTTTCTTCAGCAAAATCCAGGAAATCACTAGTTTTTGTTGAGTTAATATCAGACTTCCTTCGACTGGATGAGGATGTCATTCATGAAGATTCATTTACAGATGAACATATTTTCCTTATCTCGTCTTCGAACCCCTGGTATGGAGACATTTTTATTTATCTTCAAACCTTGAAGTTCTCTCAGCATCTGTCGAGAGAGAATCGACAACGCATATGACATCAAGATAAAAACTACCTTATCATCGGTGACACTTTGTATTGTCGAGGAGTAGATACTATCTTGTGTCATTTCTTCACTCACAAAGAAGCTGAGTTTTTTCTTCATGATTATCATAGTGGGGCTTGTGGTGGTCATCTATCTGGGCTTGCGGCATCCCAAAAAATATTGCGAGTTGGTTATTTTTTGTTGGATTACTGAGAGGGGGGGTGAATCAGTAATAGAGAAATCTAATCCTTTTTAACCATATAATGAAAGTGTTATATCAATGTAGCATTATCATCCAATATTTTCAAAGTAAATAAAAAATTAACAAATGAACAATCATACACATACACAATACACCAGTGTTTTTACATGGAAACACAAAGCGAGAGAAAAACACATAATGTTTTTTATTATATGTCTTGAAGAATTACATTCATTGGAAGCACCAATTTTCTTTGTTTCCTAGCTGCAACTGGAAGGATGCTCCAACCCACTATTTTCTCAGGATACAACCTAAGGGAAGCTCTGACTCTCCATATCTCTGGCTACAACCCCCTATGTTATCTTACTACAACCGGAAGGTTGCTACAACCACCTTTTCTTGGCCCGTCTAACTGCCCTAACATATAAGTAGAATGATGGAACCACTGTCACACTATCACTGTGAGATATACTGTTGTAAACCTCTACTAATCAACCTGCACCAAACAACATGTACCAATAACTAAAACCATGCATCAACCTTTACCTCAACTTGTACCATAAATAAGTGCATCAACCTGTACCTCAACCTGTAATCACCCTGTACCATGAACAAGTGCATCAACCATGCACCAACTTGTATCAAACAACCTATAATCAAATTGTATGATAAAAAGGTGCATCAACCATGCACCAACCTGTACCTCAACCTACAAACCTTCCTTAACAAGAGACTAGCATTTTCATCAAACTTTACTTTAGTCTCACATGACTAGTTTTGGATTAGTCAACAACCCTAACTTTAAATAATAATAAATATGTACCTGTAATGAATAAAGATATGAAAATAGTACACAATGTTCTTCAATGTGTTTTATGCAATTCCTCCAGGTGTCACTACTTGGAACCTCTCAGAAAATGACTTATAGAAAAACTGGCATACCTTGTTGAATTTTGGTTTATTCTAGAGAGTGGACTTGTAGAGCGTGCCCCGTACGAACTATTTGTTGTATGGATCTAAAAATTTTACAAATAATACTACATATTTTACTCTAACCAACACATTTGGTATTACTGAATTTGGATCTATTCTGAACAATTTACGACGTTTTTACCCGAAACACATGTTTTAGACTAGTTTCAGGACTAGCCACAAACCCTGTTTTCACAGAGTGTAAATCCAAAAATACGACGACCTAGAAGCCAAAATTCGTACCACATATACTTGGATATGTTTCTTCAATGGCCTCCCAATTTCACGGTCTGAATCATTCTAGAAACAAATTTATTGCGAAAATGGTGAGATGACCTGTAAATAACATACCTTAGAAATCATCATCAAAATAATTTATCCTCCCTTGAATTTTGGCCTTCTTTACTTCGCCTTCCCTCTGAAATTCAGATTAGATATCCTTTGGTTACTTCAGTCACCTGTAGATATTCAATATGCTCAAGTGTGATTAAAATGAAAGAGTCATGCCTCTTATTTATACTCCCCAAGTAGCTTCCTAAGAAGCATCTTCTAGGCCACTTTGTCCACATAGGCACTTTGTCCACATAATCACCTATGTCCAACTTTGCCCAATTTTCCACTTGTCCATGTATCCAATAGACACTTGACCACTTAACCCATTTTCCTCATTTTAGGGTTAACCTTCTTATAACCACTTTCCATAATTAGAAAGTTCTCTATTTAATTTATTATTTAAATAATCCTCCTTGACTTTCTCACTTCACTTTCTTAGTTAAATAATCCTCTTTGACTTTGTCACTTCACTTTATTATTTAAATAATTTCTTTTTTGCAAGCACTTTGACTTCTTTGACCTTTTGGGGTTTCAAGCCAATCATATATGGGTCCTTCAACTTCATAAGGCCATAACTCTCAAATCGTGAGGAGTTATGCGACATTCCACATACCACCGGAAATGGCATGACATGTACTATCCATCTAGAATAGTTGTACCTGCAAATATATCAAAACTCATACCATTATACATCAAACAAACTTGCGTCCATTACCGAAACCTTTTTGCTACTAGAATTCTCTACCAAAGTTTCTTCAAGGGTTGATATCAATGACAACCAACCCAATTAATCAACAATCTCCCCCTTTGGTATTGATGGAAACACTCTGATGCAATACTGAAATCATATCACTCATGCTCCCCCTAAAACCATGCCTGCATCTCTATGACCAATGCTCCCCCTAGAACCATGCCTCTATCCTCTGCATATGATAAATATCTCCCCATTTGTCATCAATGGAAAAGGTATCTTTCCATTCGGGGTTGCTCCCCCTAACTGAATCGCCTGATCTCCCAACATGAATTGTCCTCTTTATGGTGCTTCCTCATGTACATCTAAGACATATAATATAATCATTCAAAAGCATTCATTTTGGAATATAAATAGCTCCGAGTCTTTGGAGAAGATACTCAAAGGCTTCCCGTGGAAGCAGTTTTGTAAATATGTCTTCCACTTGTTCTTTTGTGCCCACATATTCAACTCCAATGTTCTTTTCTACAACCTGTTCCCATAGAAAGTGATACTTGATTGGAATGTACTTCATCATGGAGTGCATCACTGGGTTCTTTGAGATACTGATGGCGCTTGTATTATCACAATATATTGGAATGGGATCATCATACTCAACCTGTATATCTGTCAGTCTTTGTTTCATCCATAGAACCTGTGTACAATATGTTGTTTCTGCAATATACTTTTCCTTGGTTGTAGATAAAGATATTGATGATTATTTATTGCTTAGCCATGATACTAAACAGTCACCCATGATACTAAACTCTCACCCAAGTAGAATGTTGCTCCATTGGTGCTTCGTCAGTCATCAATGCAACCTACCCAATCTAAATCTATGTAGGAAATAAGTGATAGATCCTTTCATTTTGGATACCATAATCCAAACTCTTATGTTCCTTTGAGATATATGCAAATCCTTTTCACTTCTAATACATGTGATTCCTTTGGTGCTACTTGAAATTGTGCCACCTGTCCAACTGTCTCCATTACATCTGGTATGGATGTTGTCACATATAGTAGGCTACCAATCATTGACTTGTATTGCCTCTGATCTATGGACTTTGAATCATCATATTTGTTGAACTTGCAATTGGTTTGCATGGGAGTGATAATTGGTTTGCAATCTTCCATTCCAAACCTCTTTAGCATTTCTTTGATATACTTGGTTTGAGAAATAAAAATTCCTTGGTTTCTATGACATATCTGAAGACCCAGAAAGAAGGATATTTCTCCAAGTAATGACATTTCAAATTCATTGTGCATGTCATTTGCAAATTTCTAGCTTAACCTGTCATTAGTACTTCCAAAAATAATATCATCAACATAAACTTCAATTAATAAAATACTATCTTGAGTTAACTTGATGTAGAGGTTGTTGTCTTCACTTCCTTTTCGAAACCCTGCATGTTGTAGATATTTATCCAGTCTAGAGTACCATGCTCTAGCAACCTGTTTTAGACTATACAAGGCCTTGTTTAATTTACACACATAATCTTCATTCTCTGACAACTAAAATCCTTCTGGTTGTTCAATATAGAATTTTTCTTCAATTTCCCCATTCAGAAAAGATGATTTTACGTCCATTTGATACACTTTAATAATTTTGGAGCATGCATAAGCTAAAAGCAATCAGATTGCTTCCATTTTGGAAATTGGGGAAAATGTCTCTTCAAAGTTGATTCCTTCAACCTGTGCATATCATTTACATACCAATCTACCTTTGTTCCTTGTAACCTATCCATGTTCATTCAATTTATTCCTTTATACCGACTTTGTGCCAATCACATTCTTATCCTTTGGTCTTGGAACCAATTCTCGAGTGTCGGTTTTCTCTATTTGATCCAATTCTTCATCCATGGCCTTATTCCAAAATTCATCCTTGTTGGCTTCTTCAAAATAGGTTGGTTCAATTATAGATGAGAGTTCTAGGTGCATTTGTTCTGGTGAATGGATTCTTCTTCTAGTCTCAACTCCTGCATATTTGTTTCCGATAATCTGATCTGAAGGATGATTCTTTTGTACTTTTCTACTAGGTGTCTTTGGAGGCACTTGCTGAAATTGCTCTTCTACTTCTATTGGGTCCTCTTCATCTCCCCCTTCTACTTCTTTTCATCTTCTGATTCTTATTCGTAAAGTTGTTCCATTGATTCATGTTCTTCTTCCTTTAATTCTTGTCTACCTGTTTCATCAATTGTTACATTGATGCTTTCCACAACTTTGTTCAATCTCAAGTTGTAACACTTGTGTGCTTTCCTTGTACTTGAGGAACCAACAAGTACTCCTTTGTCCACACGAGATTCAAACTTTCTCATTCTTCCATCTTCTCTTTTGATGTAGCATTTGCTTCCAAAAACTCTGAAGTGCTTCACATTTGCTGGTCTTCCTTTCCATGGATCGTAGGGATTTTTGTCAGTGTTGTTTCTAAGCATTACTATGTATTGAATGTGAACTATTGTATGCAATGCCTGTGTCCAAAATATAGCTTTCAATTTGGAATCCATTAGCATTGTTCGATCCATTTCCTATACTGTCATGTTCTTTCTTTCAACAACTCTATTCTGTTGAGGTGTCCTAGCAACATAGAATTTATTTTTTATTCCATTCCTTCTTCAATAGTCCATAAATTCCTATGAAGTGAATTCTCCTCCATTATTAGATCTCAAGCATTTGATTTTTGAATCTATTTTATTTTCAACCATTTCCTTGCATACCTTGAAGTTTTCAAAAGCTTCTGACTTATTCATGAGAAAACAAACTGCAGTTATTCTTATATAATAATAAACTAATAACATAAAGTATTTCTCACCTTTTAAACCCTTTATTGTAGTTGGTCCAATTAGATCAGTATGCACAATTTCTATTGGTCTTGTCGTTGAATATTATTTTGATTTAAAACTGGTCTTTGTTTGTTTTCCTTATTGACAATGCCATAAAGTGTTGGTTGGTTTCGTGATTTGAAGCATTTCTCTAAGTGCTTCCCCTTTTCTAAATTTGAAAAGGTTATCAAAATGTATGTGACCAATTATTTTGTGCCATAGCCAACTTGTTGGAATATTGGTTGTTGTCATTGATGTCAACCCTAGTCATTGGTTTTGGACCACAAGATTGATGAAGGTATTTGCATATGAAGGACAATGCACATTCAGATAAAACAACCATGGATGGATAGTATACATCACATTGTTTCTAGTGGTATGTGGTACGTCACGTAGATCCTCATGGTTGAGGAGAAATGAATTTTTGAAGATGACAAAGTGAATTGAAGAAGGAAGTACATGTAGGCCCTGAAGATAATTAAAGAAAATAATTACAAAATAAGAAATTGTCGGGTTGGCCCTAATGTTAAAAGAAAGTGGCATAAATGGTATAAATAAATATCATTATACATTAATTTGATACACAAGTTGAATTTCAGAGGAAATCAGAAGTAAAGAAGGCCGGATTTCAAGGGAGGATGAAGCCTTTTGGTGATGTTTTCTAAGGTATATTATTTTCAAGTCATCTTACCATTTTCGCTATAGAGTTTTTTTAGAATGATTCAGATGGTGAAATTGATATGGTATTGAGAAGACATATCAAGGTACCTGTGGTAAAAGTTTCATCGCTTGATTCGATATCATTATGGAGATACACTATGTGGAAGATAGGGGTTTTGACCTGTCTTGAAGCTAGTCAATAAACTAGTGTTATGAGTAAAACATTCATAACTTCATCAAAGAAAATACAAATGAAGTGGGACAAATTTCATTGGAAATAGTATGGACTATAGTTTCCTGTGTGCAAGTTTTAGAATCTAATGTTAAATATTAAGCGCAGGGCCATCTGTACAAGTTTGGTCTCCTGAATAAACCAGAATTGAACAAGGTCTACCATTCTCTCTATAACTTATTTTTGGGGAGGATTCAAGGAGTGAAACTTGAAGAAGTTTCACAGAATAAATTGAGTAATATTATGTACAGGATCAGAGTATTCGAAGAATTGAAGAATTGCATAAATTGAATAAGTCCAAGGAATCATTATTAGGTTCTATGTGATGGTTGGTTGATGGTGATGATTTAATGTAAAGTTTTATTATCTCTCATATATTCTTTCGTGGAAGGGAGGGGAAATGATGGAGAGTTAAAATATCTCTTGATATTGGAGGATTGTATCTTTCTCTTGAAGTTTTATCCCTCCTTTTACATTTGGAAGTTATAGCTACCTTTGGAAGTCATTACTTCCCTTGAACAATAACTATTGATTATTTCTCATATATTGTGCATGGTGTATTGTGGTGTCTAGGTGTACCTCTTATAATATTGTTCATTTCTCATTGGATATAATTGAATGGTTTAAGTATAATTTGAAAAAGGTTTTAAATTGTACTTGATACTGATTCACCCCCCTCTAAGTATCAACAATTGATATCAGAGCGGGTTACTTTCAGTACAGTTTAACCACTAGAAGGAAGATCCTAAGAAGAAATGGAAGACAAAATTCCAAATGGGATTCCACCATTTGATGGAAACAATTTTGAATACTGGAGTAATAGAATGGAAACTTACTTTAAATCTCTTGGGGCAGATGTTTGGTTCTTATTTGCTTCAGGATACAATGCTTTGAAGAAACCAAAGACTGCAGCTCAGAAGGAAGAAAAAAAGAACAATAAATTGGCAATAGATACCATCCTGTATGGATTGACAGATTCAGTGAAATCCAAGGTCGGATCATGTGCATCATCAAAGGATATTTTGGACAAGCTACAATATATTTATGCAAGGGAAGAAGCAGAAGAAGAAGAAGAAGAAGAAGTTGAAGAAAATTACAACATCTCAGATTTCAAAGAAGAAAATAGAGGTCAGTTCTTTTGCTTTAATTGTGAAGGAGTGAGACATGTTGAATTTGAAT
>JZKD02S0288337.1:65772-91038 GCA_000966675.3 Picea glauca
TATAAAAATGAGGCAGCTGTAACCATTTTGATCATCAAGCAATAAAACTGTTTTCTATGTTATTTTATGTGTTCCTTTGCTTCTACCCACTTCATTTTGGTATCAGAGCTTGGATCTGGGTCTCACTCCCTCACGGGAGGGCCCAGGATCCTGAGAGCAGTTTCCCAACAGTGGAGAGATGAGTGCAAGATCGTCACCTTATTGTTGGAGCTGAAGTTGTCTCCCTATTCAAAGGATGTATGAAGGACATTGGTCGAGCACTACAACATCTATGGTTGAATGGAGATGGAGCGAAAGCTATAAAAGAGAATCAGAATCCAGTTTTTGGCCCATGGCCAACATGGAATATGTGCAAGATGCCAACACTGTAATAGGAAATCTCTCTTTTAAGAGGCGTAGGATTATAGTTTCTTCTTTATAGAGAGGAATGATGTCAAATAGTAGCTACTACATCTCAACACTTTGTAGAATGCCAACCTTGCATTGCTAATTCTGCGAGAAGTTGATTTTCAGGGACTACATTGTCCTTGAAGAATAGAGGAACACGTAATGTTCTTCTCTTGTCTTGTGATGGAGAAAGTAAAATGTCTTATTGGAGTGTAAGTTTGGGTATTTACAAAAAAAAATTTAAAGGTAGTATGAGTCATGTCTGATTTGAAATTGGAGTTGGAAGACTTCTTGTAGTACCTACAGAGAATGTTATGTCAATTTTTCTTTTTGATGCTAAGAGTGAGCGATGTTTCCATTCTTTATAAAGGCATACAAAGCCTGTGCACTCACTTTTTTGGATAGAAGTGGATAATATTTGGCATCTGTTGTGTTAGGATATGTATAGTGATAATATGCAATGTGCTTATTGGGCATATTGAATGGGTTTATATGTAATGGTATTATAATTTGAGAATTTAGTAAATAATGCTTCTTGTACCTATGATAAAATGTTTAATGATAAGTGATGTAATGGGTGCATGATCGGTAGTACCTGACACCCTAGATGTTTTTGGTCCAAAGTTGTAAAGTTTAGACATAGGCAAGCTATACTCCCCAGGTGTTTAGTAAGCCATGTTGAGTCAGGCCTACATGGATTAGTGTGATCATGTAGCGTGTATCCCTCTTATGTATAGAGTGGATGTAGCATTAAGTTGTGGAATTAACTACTAGGTGGGTACGAAGGTGGTAGGTGTACTCGTATCTAAATTTGATGGTGATCGGAGAAGTTAGATCTTCGATTAAGGAGAGGAATGTGAGATTAAATAATATTAGAGTGTGAGTTGGTCGAGACCAAGTTATGGCTAAAGGAGTCTAATGTATTGATGAACCATGTATGTGAAAATGATACCTAGAGAACTGGTGAGTACAATGGATGGTACCCATGTATCTCAGTAGATGGATTTCTTTTTATATGGACATCAATGATGTAGGTGCAAAAGGAATATGAAAAAGTTTGAGCATTAATCAATGTTATGCAGATACAAAAGAAGAAGAAAAAATGTTTGACAATGAAACTCATAGTGAAGAAATACCAAGTGAGTGCATGCAGTGTAAATCAATTTCCCCATCATGCAAGGTTCGTGGTCAGCCAAAACCACCAGTAAGAAAAGTTTGTGGTCAACTAGAAACCACTTGGTGTGATGGTTCTTGAGCATTGTAATGGTTAGGGGTAAGCCGTAAAATCCCAAGGTGATTTATGATTAGGGGAAGATAGTAAAATAAAATAGCAAATTGAAGGAACCCCAACCAAATGAAGACAGAAACTGAATATGATGACATGACTCGGATAAATACCTAACCAGATAAATAATAAGACATGTATTGGTTAAGGAGGAGACATTGCAGATCAAAGGAGAAACTTGTAGACATATTTACAAAGGCTTTAGCACAAGACCAATTTGAGTATTTGAGAGAAACATTGGGCATTGTAAATATTGATGTAATTAGTAGTAGAAATTAGGGGGAGTGTTGGAAGAATTAATTTCTACTCTACCTACCACAGGAAACCTTCACCATCTTTGAGAGAGTTCCTCCATCGACAATCCACCCACTTAATAATTGAAAATTGGAAGTATTAAGCTCACACAGAAAATAGTTTGTATTATTCCACAAAATAACAAGAGATACATCACACTTAAATAAGTGCTGTGAGATCCAACTTATTCCACTCTTGGAGGGAGAGGTTGAGAGAATATCTCAACTTCCTCCAGCTAACCCAATCCAATCCCTAAACTCTAGTAGAGGAATTAATTAGGCATTATCTCTAACACCCCCCCTTAATGCCTACATTACAAAACTTCACAAATTACATAACATAAAAGGTTACAATGCTCTTTCTCTTCCTCTTCTTCGAGCTCTCATTTCAACTCATTTAAAGTATAAATGTTTTAGATCATCATTCATGCTCTTATACGATTGACAATTTTGACAATCTCATCTCACGGAGCTTCCATGAGAAAAGACGTCAATTATTGATGCATTCTATGAACATGTCTTCATATGTCGGATTTTTGATTTTGACTATAGTCAGTGTCTAGAAGAGAAGTTTGGATACAAAATGTCCTCAACATTCAAGTATACAAGGTGACTTCCAATAAAAACAATTATTCTTGAAATCGGGGCTACCAGCTTATATCAAGAAACAAGAGTCCTTATACTACACTTGCACACTCCACACACACACACATATATATATAACTATTTTTATGAAGTAATGATTCAACACTCAAATTTTAAGTGTTTTAAGTGCAGCACAACATTTTTCTGCCACTCATACGCATAATAGATCAATGACTGCAGACCATCGATGATAACTATACCCAAAAATGACAACTATACCCAATTTTAGAGCACCCTCAATGACATTTGTGCTCGTCTCCCTTTGGAGAAAGTACCAAGGTAGAACCCAATAACTTTCTATCAGCTAAAAATTGAAAATTTAAAACACTCATGCTATTGATGATGTTGTTAGCATTGTTGTTGATGCCGAAATTTCCATAAATTTGTTGACAGATTGTTCATTAATGAAGGACAAGTGGAACACGTCGGAATCATATAATGTGGCAAACAAAGAGTTCCTTCCTTGATGTCGTATATAAGCTCAGGATCAATAGCCTTCACTAGATCTATCTGACTCAAACAGGATGTCACTTCTTTGTCTTTGTTGCTCATGTAGTTTGGATCCAGGGTAGAATCTGTTGTCACGAGAGCTGACTTGATCGATTTGTCATATGTGGCAATTCCTGATACGAGAGGACATGTCATTGATGTCTCAGATTGCAACGACATCTTTTCATCACTGCCTGCATTAATTCGCAGTGTTTGTGCCCCATTTTGCACTTCTTGTCCTCCATCACCATCAGAATTACATGACTTTTCATCTGAAGGATCGCACTCATGATCAGCGTCATCTTCATGTTCATCTTCGAAAACTGTCTCATTTTCCTCCTCATCTTCAAAGAAAACACATAATCTATTGTTGTAAAGATCCCTATAGGAAAGAGCAGCTTTGAAGATGCGACCTCTTCCACCCACAGTGAATCAGAGTTTGAAGGACGACTCCTAGTGAGATAGACAGATGGTTCCTGCAGGCAGCAACTCAGCAATTGCTAACCTGCTCTGATACCAAATTGAGAATTGGAAGTATTAAGCTCACACAGAAAACAGATTGTATTATTCCACAAAATAACAAGAGATATATCATACTTAAATAAGTGTTATGAGATCCAGCTTATTCCACTCTTAGAGGGAGATATCCTCTAGCTGACTCAATCCAATCCCTTAACTCTAGTAAAGGCACGGAATCCTTCCAAAACTTCTATAAAAATAAAACAGTTGTAACCATTTTGATCATCAATCAATAAAATCGTTTTCTATGTTATTTTATGTGTTCCTTTGCTTCTGCCCCCTTCATAACTCTCAGTCTATGATGCAAGAACAACGCCACCTCACATGGGCAACTTATATTCAAACTATTTCACCTCATCATTAAGTATATGCGGGGCACTACTAATATAATGGCATACCTCTTGAGCGCGCTTCTCTTCTACTCCACTGTCAAGCTTCTAAGGGGTTGGTCCAGTCGATCCAAAAACCTTCGGAAAACGGGCTTTTAATAAAGGAAATGAGTGAGTTTGTGGGTTCCGAAGGGTATTTATGATCCGGGGTAAAGAACTCAAATTTTTCTTTAGCCAACTCGACTCCGTCGCCATGCATTTCAGGTGACTCCATTCATTCATCCATGTGGTAGCTATCGTTCGTATCCTAAATCTCGGAAGACTAAGCTTATCTATTCCGGTTGCTTGATGACCCTATCAATTAGCTGAGAATATATCCTGATCTGTATCCCGAATCGCGACAGAAGAAAAAATATCCAAGACGCGTTATCTGGGTGTGGTGGTTTGGTCTGTGTGCTGTAAGAAAGATTAAATAGTATCCCGGGCTTCGCCCGGCCCAACAAGAGAAAGAAATAGTGCCTATCCACTAAGATTCCTCAAGCAAATGGTTAGGAAGGGCAATGAGTAAGTTTTGTAAGTGAAGTAGTGGTTAACACAACAGGTTGATAGCATTGTCGCACTGAAGTAATGCAACAAGGGCAATTGGGTAGTGATAATGGCCTTTTAAAAGGGAAAATGAAAGCTAGGAGGAATGACCAAAGAAGAGATAATGAGGTTTTCACTACCGCTTGAAACAAGGAAGGCCCCGCTCCCAATTGTGATAATAGGGACTCCCTCCCTGAAGAGAAAGAAGCCGAGGAGCACAACAGGTATGCCTGCATATATGTGAAAACACGAAGTAGACCTTCCAGTGTATACGTATTTTTCAGGTCTGTTTGTTAGTCGAATTGGCTATTTCATTACCGAAAATCCTAAATAATATAAATTTATGGGTGGGTTTTAAATAATTCTAAAGAATTCTTAATCATAATTTGTGTCTTACTTTCAAGCCATTTCTTTGATTGTGTTAAATGGCATTTTTTTGGTCACTTTCGAGCCACTTCTTTGATGGTGTTAAACGACATTCGGGTGTTGTCAAGCGGCTGACAAAATGCATGATTGTAGCTGATTCTGGTCATTGCCAAATGGAATTCTAGAACAATCGTGTGTGTTCCACTCCAGTGAGACTCTACTATTATATATATGCTCCCTTGACCCTCCACAAATCAGAACATGAACAACTGTGCAACTCTTTCAAGATAAAAAACACCTTCACCAATATTGTTCGTAATGATCCCAAGCCATTATGCCAGGATCATCACGGTTTTCGGTGTTTTTAAAACTTTTTACTAGTTGTGGTATTTTGTCAAACACTTCGCTGATCTACTTGTTTACATGTGTTTACTTGTCGAATGGCCTCTTGATTTCGGCCTTAGGGTTTACTGATGTGTTATATATGTGTATTGTAGCAATAAACAAGAAGATATAAGCATGGAACATACCTGAACCATATGCAATATGATAGACAAGCCAAAACATCTCAAATCTGCTTTTATTCATAAAATAGAAGAACCTGCTACAATGAAGATGCCGATCTCGAATGCTTAACGGATGGCTAAGAAGATAGACAATAGAGATGCTACAAAAATCTCCCGACAATACCAAATAAGCCTCCAAAGGTTGGATAAGATATGAAGACCAATACCAAAGTAGATCTAGTCGTATGAAGTGCAAAAGCCCTAACTAGATGATGTCACGTCCTACTAGAATGCTGAAGCTCCTCAACAATTCGGACCTGCTGCCAAGTGTTTCCAATCACCCCAAGAAAGATATCAAACAGTAGATCGGGTGATGGCAAGAACAACCCAGGTGCCCGAATCTCCAAGATCACTCTCAAACCCTATGGATCTGAACCTCCTCCAATGTATGGTGTGCCCTCCTCAATGGATAAAACCCTAATAATTTGGCCTCTCTCCTAGAGACCTCCAACAACTCCACCAATCCACTATAATGATAGATCGGGGCACGACAATGAAAACCCAAGTGATCAACTAGGACAAATACCTACTAGATCTTTATATCTATCTAACCTCCAAGATGTGGTGCGCCCTCCTCTTGGGAAATCGCCCCACTCTCAATACTGATGAATCCACCACCAAAATACCCTCGGAGTCCACCAAGAATAATGATATAACACCTGCAAGGGAAACCCAATACCTAGAATCCCCAAAATTTCCTCTCCTCAGCTAGGGCAAATCCTCCCTCAATAAATGGTGTGCCCCTCTTGCTATAAACCCTAGTTGGTGCGCTCTCTCTCTCTCTTCCCCTGCAACTGATGTAGAATCCTCCTGTAACTGAGTAGATATGGAACTAGAATGGTGTGGGAGAGTATTGCATCTCTGAGACCAAGCTTGGGACAAGATAGGTGGAATCTTTCACCACCAAATCATCCTCTAGGGTTTGTTAAGTCAAAACCCTTGAAACCCCCAAGAGATGGGCCTTCTAGCTAGAAGCCAGAAATCCAAAAGATAAACATACATGAATGAATTGAGTAGAGGCACTTTCCTTTCCTTTATAATTTTTTCTCTCCTTGTCCCTCCAAAGTGACTTTCATTTTATTAATATTTAATTAATTAATCAAATCACTTTAATTAAATAATTAACCTTTTTACTTCTGAAAAACACCTTATCTCCCCTTGTGGCTTCCCTAGCCACTGAAAGTCACTTCTCACCATCCCATCCTATAGTGTTTCTTCTCCCAGTTTCAATGAGATATTACAATGAGAGGTTCCTCCAAGTAATGTGCCCAAAAGGACCTCTTCAGTGAATTCAATTAGCTTATAGCTCAAAATAGTCAAAATCATGGAAATCATTGGAATGCAATGGAACGAGATCCAACCTGTGCAGAATGGATCATAATGATGGAATATGATGAGAAATGAAATATGGACCCCACAATACCTCTCAATAACCCCTATATGTTCTATAACATCCATCTGGGTGCTCTGGTCATCATAAACCTCTGCACTATGATGATGTCTCAAAGTGGGGACATTACAGTCCTCCCTGCTAGAAAATTGCTTGTCCTCAAGCAATAACCGAATCCCTTCAAGTATAATACCAGTGTGCAATGTCCACCTATGGGATACATAGTAGAACCCATCCACATATGAACACTCATACCCTCTGCCCCCGGGGCCCCATATCAAGTCATGACCTGCTAGCCTCTGGGAAGCATAACCCTGAAATACACCAACTACAGGAGTCTCCTGCCTATGATACATGGCCTCATCTTGAAACGAATCCATCCTCCAAGTCTCTACCGAGATCCATACGGTCTCCAACAACTGCTCATGTTGATGCCGGAATGAGGTGCCGCAAGACCTCCGTGAGACACCTGCAAGTGATGCACTCCTCTCCACACTGAAGCTCAATGGAAATTTAGAATAACTTTCCCCTGTAATGGTCCACTCTCCCCTGTCAGTGAGTGAAATGCTCAATCCTGCAATCCCTGGGTCCCATGCTAACCTCTATCGAAGATCACCCTGCTAGCCCTGCACTACTCTGACCATGACTGCCTACCCCCTACATACATCTTGAATCACCCTCTCCTGGGTCCTCTAATTGAAATACCTGTGACCATTGGACCTATTGTCAAGAAACGGTATCAGTAAAGACACATTTGTAGAAGAAGTACCTGTCCAAACATCTCCATGCCCTATCATGATGATCAAGAGGGAGGAAAGGTCTTGCCCCATAGAACAAGTACCTGCAGGCCCACTCCAAACCAACCCAAGGTGGAGTGTGTGACTCTCTGGCACAACCTAGGTCGTCATGTAGTGAAACATCTTGCTAACCAAGTGAACTCCGGGATCCAATGGCAAACTTGGAATTTTATCACTTCCAGTCTCCGCTAGTTGCTTCTGTGTCAGACTAATCACTAGTGGAAGCCCTCTATGCTCATCTATCATCACATGGTCTATGATTCTCACCATCATGCACCAAGTCTCAACTATCTATCTAACATGGTTGACCTCTGACCTGTTGTATGTCGTAAAAGTACTCCTATCATGTAGTCTCGGCCTATTCACTCTCCATTCACTCAGCCATGACCTATCCCTCCTCATGTTATTGTCTATGATAAAAGTGTTAGGATAGGATAATAGAAACATTTGCAGCTGACCGTAGGACTGGGAGGTGTCACATGCTTTGGTCAATCCCAAGGATTCGACCAGAAGCTAATCCATCGATATCCATGATAGATGCTCTCCTATGGTCATCACTGAATCCCAACCATCTAGTACAACTGGAAGTAACCCCTTCGACTTCTAGTCAACCAACCTCCATCTCTCATCTCCCATGCAACTACTGAAATGGTGAAGGTGATCCGCCACAACTATGTGCTGCTGCAAATGAGTGACATCTACATACTCCCCTAAGTGTGTCTCCTCCCTACAAGGTAGTACACCCCTCTGAATCCCACTATACATCTTGGAAAGTACATGTGAGTTATCACTAATCACTGTATGCTCCGGCATACTCATGTTGTCTCTCGTAGACTCATATTGTATCATAGATCTTGGACATACTGCTGGATCAACCTCTACATGGAGGTCAACTACTCTCGGAACACAAATGGAAGTGTCCTCCATCAATTGGTGCTCCTCTGGTAGATCACCAACATCCTCTACCAATGTGACTAATGGATACATCTGAGTGTCCACTAAGACAGATGAAGTGGATCTCTGACAGATCTCCTCAAGAGACTCATCTGACCTACACTCTGATTCTTGAAGGGTGGTCTATGTGCCTCTCAAGAATCCTCGAGTGCTCTCCAACTCCTGAATAAGTTTGTCTACCTCCAACTCCTGCTCCCTCAGAGCCTCATGATACATCTCATCAATCCTCAATAAGTAGTCCTTGTCAATCAACAACTGCTGGTAGTCGATCCTCATCATAGATACTCTCCCCTTGAGAGTCTGAAAATCATCCATGGAAAATCCCACATCTAAACTACCATGTGTCAATGATGCTCTCCAGCAATGATCTTCCATCACTGCATGGATGTCATCAATACATCTAGTGGCTTTCATGATCATAGCCTCACTAACTCTCAATTATGTTGCTAAGTGGTGTGACTCCTGATCATGGTCATGATGAGGTGCCACCTCATATCCCTCACTGCTACTGTCAGTCCTACTAGTGTCAACTCTGGAGTCCCCAAAAACACTCTCTGCATAAGATAAAATGCTAAGCTGCCCACTGACTACTGTGCTGCTGGATCCTCCTGTCTGCCACTGCACCCCCTCACTAGGTGCTACCTCCCTCTGATTCACACTATATCCTGTGAGAATCCATATCCTCATGTGCACTCACCCTGCTACTATCATCTATGCCTGGATCCCATGTAGATGTATCCAGACACGTGCCATGGTCATCCTGACCAATAAAGAGTTCATCCTCATCAATGCACGATGATCTTGGAAGTGAGTGTCCCATCAACCTATCAGCATCGACAATCTTCTCAACTAACGGAGTCTCCAAAAAATGTGACTCAATCTCCTCTGGCTGATCTGTATGCATAAGGTCCCATGTTTGTACTCCCTATATCTCCTCCTGGATCGGTGGATCTACATTTCTATGTTGTACATCCCTCACACAAGGCTCATCAACCCTATCTAACATGCCATTAACCTCCTCAAATGATGTGGCTATCATAGGTGTCTGGAAGGATGACATATGTGTCATGGCCATCATGGGAAGTCCATCAACTCTAGGTGCTAACACATGTGTCTCCTCACTAGTGTCACCACTCTATTGAGGCGTAAGGTCCTCAGTTGTATGTGATATGTTTTTTGAGACATTGGTGCTATTGTCTTCTCCATCCAACTACCTATCCACTACACAAGGGTCATCATCCTCCTCAAGCGTGCTAGTAGCATCATCCTCTGTACAAGAGTCACTATCACTAGCCTCTATACAAGAGTCACTATCATCATCAGATTGTCCCAAATCATCATCTATCGCTCCATCCTCACACATCTCATCATCAATGTCATATTGTGCCTCAATAGTGTGCTTCTGGTCCCTACCCCTGCACCTATGATCTGGTTCCCACGACCCCTTGCAACTGTAACAAGGTTGTGTGCTCCTAATGGGTGTGGGGTTTCTCTTTTCTTCCCACCATCTAGATGCTTCTTTTCTCTTTTTATCTACTATGATGATCCCATGTAAAATATCCTCTTCGCTCCAATGGGGATTTCTATAGGCTGCATACTTTGGGAAGGTTATTATAGCCCTAGTTTCCTCGCTAAGGCCATGATAAATGATTTCCAAACATGATATCTCAAGGAACATCCTATCCATCTCTCCTTCTCTGTATGTATGTGCTAACTCCCACTAGCTGGCAGGAATCTAAGCTCTGATACCACTATAATGATCCCAAGCGATTATGCAAGGTCATGATGGTTTTGGGTGTCTTTAAAACTTTTTAATGGTTGTGGTATTTTGTCAAACACTTCGCTGACCTACTTGTTTACATGTGTTTACTTGTTGAATGGCTTCTTGATTTTGGCCTTAGGGTTTACTGATGTGTTATATATGTGTATTGCATCAATAAACAAGAAGATATAACCATGGAACATACCTCAACCATGTGCAATATGATAGACAAGCCAAAACATCTCAAATCTTCTTTTATTCATAAAATAGAAGAATTTGCTACAATGAAGATGTCGATCTGGAATGCTCAACAGATGGCTAAGAAGATAGACAATAGAGATGCTACAAAAATCTCCCGACAATACCAAATAAGCCTCCAAAGGCTATATAAGAGATGAAGACCAATACCAAGGTAGATCTCGCCGTATGAAGTGCAGAAGCCCTAACTGGATGATGCCATGTCCTGTTGGAATGCTGAAGCTCCTCAAAAATTTGGCCCTGCTGCCAAATGTGTCCAATCACCCCAAGAAAGATGCCAAACAGTAGATCGGGTGATGGAAAGAACAACCCAGGTGCATGAATCGCCAAGATCACTCTCAAACCCTATGGATCTGAACCACCTCCAATGTATGGTGCACCCTCCTGGATGGCTGAAACCCTAATAATTTGGCCTCTCCCCTAGAGACCTCCAACATCTCCACCAATAAACTAGAATGATAGATCGGGGCATGGCAATGAAAGCCCAAGTGCTCAATTAGGCCAAATACCTGCTAGATCCTTAGATCTAGCTAACCTCCAAGATGTGGTGCGCCCTCCTCTTGGGAAATCATCCCACTCTCAATACTCATGAATCCACCACCAAACAACCCCCGGAGTCCACCAAGAATAATGCTATAACACCTGTAAGGGAAACACAATACCTAGAATCCTCAAAATCACCTCTCCTCAGCTAGGACGAATCATCCCTCAATGAATGGTGCACCCCTCTTGCTATAAACCCTAGCTGGTGCACCCTCTCTCTCTCTGCCCCTGCAGCTGATGTAGAATCCTCATGTAACTCAGTAGATTTGGAACTAGAATGGTGTGTGAAAGTATTGCATCTCCTAGACCAAGCTTGGGACACGCTAGGTGGAATCTTTCACTCCACCACCGAATCGTCCTCTAGGGTTTGTTAAGTCAAAACCCTCAAAACCACCAAGAGATGGGCCCTCTAGCTAGAAGTGAAAAATCCAAAAGATAAACATACATGAATGAATTGAGTAGAGGCCCTTGCCTTTCCTTTATACTTTTTTCTCTCCTTGTCCCTCCAAAGTGACTTTCATTTTATTAATATTTAATTAATTAATCAAGTCACTTTAATTAATTAATTAACCTTTTACCTCTGAAAAACACCTTATCTCTCCTTGTGGTTTCCCTGGCCATAAAAGGCACTTCTCACCATCCCATCCTGTAGTGTTTCTTCTCCCAATTCAAATGAGGGTTCCTCCAAGTAATGTGCCCAAAATGACCTCTTCAGTGAACTCAATTAGCTTATAGCTCAAAATAGTCAAAATCATGGAAATCGTCCAGAATGCAATGGAACCAAAGCCAACCTGTGCGGAATGGCTCATAATAATGGAATATGATGAGCAATGCAAGCTGGACCCCACAATGCCTCTCGCTATAACATCCATCTGGCTACTCTGCTCATCATAAACCTCTGCACTATGATGATGTCCCAAAGTGGGGACATTACATTACCGATCACGAACTTAGTTTCTACTGAAATATATACTAAAAATGAAATTAAAAACATTTTGATATAGTTCCAATCTTTCATCTGATTTGTTTCAAATATTTGTTTCTTGGTCACGGAAATGTAGAAATTGTTTTCTCTTTTTAAATTTTTAAGCTTTGATACAAATTTCACTGTTTCCAGGTCTGCATACTCTATATGGCCAATAACTAATACAACCTTTGACAGTACACATTCAATTTCATATCCGATATGGAAATACGCTATTCAGATACTGAATCCATGATACCCATATAAATTATAAAGCGAGTTTGACCCATTTATACTATGGACTTGTCTTTTTTTACATATTGCCTTTTGGTGGAAAACTTGCTTTAGGTTTTGGACAATTCCTTTGGGAAATATATACATGGTGGAATTCATGATTGCTGGTATTTTACTGATGGTACTGTGGGTTACTTGGCAGGGAAAGTGTGGATTCATATAGTAATGAAATTAAAAGACTTGTTGGGAATCTGTTGAGATTAATTGCGGAGACATTACAGTTGAAGCTTGATTTCTTTGAGAAGAAGTTTGCAAAACCATACCAAAAAATGAGGATGAATTACTATCCTCAGTGCCCCACACCAGATCTTGTTTTCGGTCTGAGTCCACATGCAGACATGACTGGCATTACGCTCTTACTATAGGAGGATGAAGTAGTAGGATTAAATGTCAGCAAGGATGACCAATGGATAGTTGTGCAACCAATTCCTTATGCTCTGGTTATTAACGTAGAAAACTTGATAGAGGTAAACTTATGATCATTAAACATTAATCGCCATATTATCCTAACTTTGTGTAATAAACGTTTTACTCGGTACTATGTCACTGTTTTTCCAGGTAATGACTAATGGAAGATACAAGAGCATCGAGCATCAGGCAATGACAGACCATTTCAGGGCTAGAATGCCTATTGGAGTCTTTTATGCTCTTGAATTCAACGCAGATATCGGTCCAGCACAAGAACTCATTGATCAAACTCATCCACTTTTGTTCAGGAATTTCATTCATGAAGATTACATGAAACATTATTTATCTGGCGGAGTGGAGGTGAAGCACTCATTATATGAATATGATGGTATCAAAAGCTCTGGTAATCAACATTGGAAACTTGATATGACTAAACGTATGATCCTTTTAGATTAATCGCCCTCTTATCCTAACGTCGTTTAAGAAAAATTTGAATCAATACAATGTGGCGGGTTTTTCAGGTAATGACGAATGCAAGATACAAGAGCGTAGAGCATCGAGCAATGACAAACCGTTGCAGGGCTAGGTTATCGATTATAGGCTTTTATGCTCCTGAATCCGAAACAGAGATCGGTCCAGCACTGAAACTCAATGATGAAACTCATCCATGCTGGTTCAGTAATTTCATTCATGCAGATTACATGAAACATTATTTCTATTGTGGGGTGGAGGGGAAGCACGCATTATATGAATATGCTTGAATCATGGGTTAGTTTATCAGGTTAGTCAAGATGTTAGTTGAATGTTATTAATTATAAGTAGGAAGTTGTGGGTAAATCCCGAGTGACTCTCTTTATGATTATGGTAGGCCTCCGTCATGTCTCCATCCACTGAGTGATTGTATTTAATAATATGGTAGGCCTTCGTCATGTCTCCATCCTTTAGATATGGATTTCAATGGAAAAACAACGATCATATTTAAATTATGAATATGGTAGGCCTCAAATTTTGTATTTTAAAGTTTATATTATGAATATGGTAGGCCTTTCTCATGTCTCCATCCATTAGATATGCATTTGTATTTTTAAGTTTATATTATGAGTATGGTAGGCTTTCCTCATCTTAGTTTATATATACTATGAGCATGTCTCAAATTTAAGGTTTTTAAAGTTTATATTATAAATATGGTAGGCCTCTCTCATGTCTCCATCCATTAGATATGTATTTCAATGGAAAAAATTAATCATATTTAAATTATAGGTTTTTAAAGTTTATATAATGATTTTTTTATGTTTCCATCCATTAGATATGCATTTCAATGGAAAAAAATAATCATGTTTAAATTATAAGTTTTTAAAATTTATATAATGATTTTTTATATTAGTAATAATAATTATAGCCTTTTTTAATTTATATATTGGTTTTTTATTTTTATAGTAATAATTATATCAAAATATTGATTTATGATATTTAAATTTTAGTTTTTTTTTTGTTTACATAAGTTATTTTTTTATGTTCATAGTAATAATTATTCAAAACATTGTATTTATATGGATGATATTTAAATTTTAGGTTTTTTTGGTTTATATAATGGTTTTTGATGTTCATAGTAATAATTATATTAAAATATTGTCTTATATATATGATATTGTTTTTTGGCAAAGTTTATGGATAATTTTGATAGACCACATGTGATGATAATTTAAGATGTAAATACAAATAAACAAAATATTGATCATTAAATCTAAACAAACTATATAACCTAATTTTGTTTAAGATAATGGTAATCTAGAAGAAGCTCATTTTTATAAGTATCTTATAATTTATTTTCATCATAAGCTAAATTGAATTAGAGCATTGAAAAATGAATTATTGGATCTTGGAAACCTTACTTTAGCTTTAAGAACAATTATAAAGCTATAGAATTTTGGTTCTACCAAAAAAATGAATACCCTCACCCTCTTCAACGCCAATGTTACCTTATTGATTTTGTATGGACGTTAGATTTGGAGATGTAGTATGTCCATGGAAATTTGAAGGAAAAGTTAGCAATTCCAAAAGAAATTTATAATAAATAAGTTTAAAAACAAAAGAAATAAAGAGAGTTCCCTCTCCATATCTTATCCCTTATCTTATCCTCTTTTAAAAAGTTGGACTTCATCCCATTAATAATAAATCTACATGATCAAGTACTTATTGTACAAGCACAACATAATTATTAACCACTCTAGAATATAGGAGGATGCCCACCAATACATAAACATTTTTAAATGAGCCATCATTATAATTAATTTTAAATAAAAAATTCATGTAATATAGAGACTAAGAATAAGAAACTGTTGAATTACTATTTCCCATTCTTACCAAATCAAGAAAAAAAAATAGATATTGCAAAAATATGAAGAAATTATTGTAAGCTTCATAATAAGACAAGGCATTAAACACTACCTAAAATTTCATGGAAAAATAATGTAAAATTTATGAGACAAATAGTGTAGAAGATGAAAAACACTTTCTATTCACTATACAAAGACATGAGTCTAATTTTCAAAATATTTGTAATAAAATGAAACTCCATAGCTAGCTTGTAACTCATAAAAAGGCACTAGTTTTCATTTCTAATTTATTTCATCATTCAAACACTTTGATAAATCAAACTACTTAATTTAAGTTTACATGTACAATAATTCGAGTTGCTCTTAGTGGATGGTGATGATCACCATCACCATCATCATTAGTATTATAGATAGTAAACTTAAATTTAAATCAAAATGTAATATTAATTTATATTTATTACTATATATTAGACCTTGGACATTTACATGGGGTACTTTGTCCCAACCACTAAACCAAAATCTAATAGATGTAGTAATAATTAAAATATATTAGCATTGATGCAAGTTAATGCTTCCTTTCCATGATAGGTTAGTTGCAACGGAAATCCACAAAAATAACAATATGTTGATTTAGGTGAAATTATTTGAAGTACATGCACAACTTATTAGATAATACTATAAAAATATATGACTCTAAAAAAAATTATGTTCTTCTAAAAATAATATGTTACTTTTCCTCTAAAATATAATGAGTTAAACAATGAAATTTCTTCAAAATGAATAAAAAGATTAAAAAAAAACAAACTAAAAAATAAGATATATTTGGAATATGCATACATAGCTCTCTAAGTCTAAAAAATTTCATTGGTGATAAATATGTGGAGCATATTCTAAAATCTCATTGAAAGCTAAGACAATAATAGGGAGATAGAAAATGAGTGTCCTTTTGTTTATGTAGCTTGAACCACTAGGTTCATCAATCTAAATATAAATAGAGAAATGTGCATGAACTATGGTAATGTGCATGTAATAATAACATTCATGCACTATGGTTACATAAAAAAAACATGTAAAAATTCCTCACCTTAACATGTTTCAAAAGGAAATATGTAGCACTAAATCCTTCTTTTAGGGGTAGAGGACCTACATTCCTCTCCCACACATAGTCAAGGCCCTAGACCCACGCCCTTTTGGGAAAAAACACCTAATGACACGTAGAATGCCACATGAAAGTGAAACACCCCATAAAGGGGGCATGTATCATGGTTGCAAGCCTTGTTCATAGCGCTTCAAGCCTAAAAGGTTATTTTTTCCTATGGAAGGCCCTTCTTTTCCGTTTTCACCATGTTTTAGGCCATTAGATCCATCACTATTTCCCAAAACCAATTAATGGTAGTCATATTGCACTCAGAGACCAAATATCCCAAATAAAGGTCCTATGCAATGCTTTAATGCATGTTTCATGATTCTTGATCCTAAAAAGATTTGTTAAATGTCCAGAGACTTTGTTATCCTTACCTAACCATTGTCAAGACCCATTTCCAATGCACAAAACCTACTCGTTAGCACTTGGATCTCACCCATATGATTGCAAAGAACCCTTATAAAGGATGCATGTGTTGGTTCACAAAGTTGTTCAAGGTTCTCGATCTTGAGAAGATTCAACAATATATTGAAGCACTTGTTTTCTATCTTTGATCATGGTGAAGGCCTCACAACCCATTCTTTGTGTGCAAAACTAGAAAATGGTGTCCATATCCATATTTGATACAAAAGACCCGATAGAGATACCTCTAGTAGGCTAGAGATACCCTACAAGGTTCCCGTGTATTGGTTTGAGGACATGTTTAGCATTATATCCTAAGAAGGTTTCTCGGTTGTAGGTTTTGTTCACGGTGATTCATCCCAATAAGCTTCGCTTATGGAACAAGGCCCTTGATTTCCTCCCATAACCTTGGTTAGACCTCAAGACCCATTCTTAGTCCACAAATAACCTAGCCATGACATACATATCCCCCTTAAAGGTCAATAATCACCAAGAAGGATAAAAGAGGAAATTAAGACAATTAAGAATTCTAATTTTTTTAATTAGGATGGTGGTTTAACCATTATTCAAACCTAGCTTTCAACTCTAATGAAATAATATTTAATTTCTAATTTTTAAGTTTTTTTTGTAGGTCTCTTTGTTAATTTGATGGAAGTGATCGACCTCCATCAAACAATATAATACAATGTATATGGTCATCCTTAATAAAGCACGATCATTGTTTGTTTGTATTTATTATTCAAAGATTCAAATGAACTTCTAGGAGTTGTTTTTTTGTCTTGAAGATGATCCTAATAGAAGGATAGAAGCATAAAAAATAATGGAGCATACTCTAACATCTCAAACACAAGCCAATATTGATCATTGTGTATTATTAGCTAAGAGAATTGATGAGCAATCATAATTTTTTGTTGGTCTCATACTTGAGTCATTGAAAATATATAATCATAATCATTCTACCATTGTGCCACCTACTAGAAGAATTGGGAAAGTTACATGGAAAATGTGAAATTTGGCACTCACACCCCTCATTTCTCTACTCATGTATTATAGATCACACATAATACACTGACTATCCAAACTATGATTACTATCCATGACTTATGCATAGTGTGACACATAGAGAAATCACCAAAACTAGAGACATTTGTCAATTAAGATCCCCTAAAAACATTGTGATGACCAAAGGCCTCAAAAACCAAATGTTCCAAGTTGGGAAAGTAATTAGAACCACCAACCTAACATACCATAGTTGAATAATAAAACCACATTTAATAATGCTCCTCATTTTGTTGTCCTTAATAAAACATTATGCATATGGAGTGAAATAAAAGAGCACATGCCCACATGGGGGCATTAAATTTTTCTCCACATTCACATGCCTGAGATGACATTTTAGATTATGATGCATCATCGTGAATTATATGATGTCACACCCCCAAGACTCATGCCCAAGTATAACCTTGAAATTTCATGTCCGTGTGACATCGTGAAATTTCTCTCTTGGTAGCTTGGCACAACCAAGGATACTTCACCCAGACTACGCCTCTTCACATAGAGCTTACCCGTACTATGTTCTAGGCTACAAATGAGTCACACTCTTACTCTATGAAACTCAGTTGTATACTTAGAAATTTTTTAACATTAATTAACACTTAGTCATTATGGCATACAATAGAAAACATGTGAAACACAAGAGACATAGATATAGTGCAAGCAACACTAGAGGTGCTTAATACATGGCTTCATTTATTATATTTTGAAACAGAAACAATGCATTACAAAGAGATCACTACTTTCCAAGTTACATAGATGGGGAATCTTCCCCGTAAAATAGAACTATTCATAATTTTGGATCTCTCAAACCAAGAATTCCTTCATTGTTCCTCCTTGCCTCATCTTGTGGTACTCCCCACTTGTGATCCCAGCCTCAAACTACCTCACACCTCTTTCTTTCACACTTCCTTGTTCCTTTGGTTGTGCATCGTGTGCTCTTATATGGACAATGGACTTCAAGGGTCACCAATTTGAAACATTTCTTTCTTTGGTGCGTCACACCCCTTCACAAATCATCACTCAACTAAACAATCATGACCCTCCATGGACCAGATGCACTCAAAAGTGCTCATCCTCCCATCATCCACCTCATCTCTTGGATCGATGTTCCCCATTCTTGGGTGCACACCCATTTCCTTGTGCTCTTCCTTGTGTCGATCATTGTGACTCTCCATGTGTGTGTCACAGGGGTCATCCAACCACTTTGGTGTTCCGATGCTGTGAAAGGAAGATGCGTTCACTCCTTGGTCTTTGTTCCCAAGTTTCCCCATCCTTTACCAAATGAAAATCAAGTCTCTATCGTCTATCACAAGGGAATAAGGGTGTGCTCCCGCTTGGGATCTCACATAACCATCATGCCCCAAGGTGCTTCTTCCCATGCCCATAAGACAAATTATTTCCCAATAGATTGCATCCCCCTTGTGCTCTTTGTACGAGTCATCATCAAATATGTCCAAGGAGCACGCACACTCAGTGTTTATCATGGGATACCTTACATCTTCCCAAACTAAGCTTGTTGCCATCTTGACAACTTATGTATGACTTGTGATCCATAACGACCTTTGTCAAACTCCTGAATCATGTCCTCTTATTTCCACAAGAACTCATGTCTCTCCTAACTATCCTATTCATCAGGTTTTTCCTCCCAATGGGTGAAGTACTTACACACTTGACCTGTGCCCCATCCTAAGTTCTGATGCGCCAAAATCTTCTCTACCTCAAACTTTGGCTTATCTACAAAAATGGTTGGTGCTCGGGATGGCTCAACTCGACGTGGGTCATCTGGATCTCTTGACACGACTTTAATTGGCTAACATGGAAGACAAGGTGAATATGTCACATGTGGAACAGAAAATCCAATCTGTAGGTGAYGTTACCAATCTTCTCAAGAACTTTGAATGGTCCCTAATACCTCCACAGAAGAGAGGGATCCATCCCTTTAGGTGGTGGATATAAAAATATGCTTAGCTTGATTAAGACCAACTCTCTTACTTGGAATTTTTTATCGTGTTTTTTTTGATTTTCACATTGCTTCATTATGTCTACTTCATTATTCAAGTGTGTGTGAGTTATCTCCAACTGATGCTACCAACTCTTCATGAAACCCACGGTTGATGGATTTGTTCCATAGTATCATTGTGTCACAAAATGTTGAGTTGTGGGTTGGTGTCCATTCGTCAACTTGAATGGACTGTATACCATCAATGAGATCTTTTGTGGGTTGTAGCTAAAATTGGCATCGTCCAACAAGTCGAGGGAATTCATCTAATCTACTTGTACATAGTGTTGCAAGTAGTCCTCTAGGAGTGCATTGATTTGTTTGGTTTTCCAATCTATTTGCAAATGGTAGTTTGAACTCTTCAACAAATTTTCCCCCACAAACTTGAACAATGTTGTCCAAAACTTACTCGTGAACCTCACATCCCTATCCGACACAATGTTCAAAGGAAAACCAAAATACTTCACTATGTGCTTGAAAAAAAACTTCACAACTTCTTCTACGTTGTAAGGATTATTCGACGCAACAAATACAAGATACTTGGAGAGGTCTACCATGACCAAAATCTTGATGTATCCTTTCACCATTATAAGTTGTGTGATGAATTCCATAGAAACAATCACCCATGTCTTATCTGGAATTGGTAAAGGTTGCAATAGTCTTCCTATCATTCTAGATTCTGACTTATCCTTTATCCAACAACGCCAATGTCCTTTGTTTTCCTAAGTGGCTAGCCCATGGTGAGTCGTAGTATTCCTTCATGAGTTCCCTTCTAAGGTTGGAAGACTTAGGGACTTAGATTCATTCCCCAAAGTAAAAAGATGTCACGTAGCCAAAAAAAATTAATTTGTCCATCCTTCACCTACTTCATGATGTTCTTCATTGTGTAATCATTCTCTAACCCTTCTTTGATAATTTTGTGAAACTCTTCCAAGACATGAATCTGACTTCCCCCTAATGTAGGCAACTCGTCCTCCTCCAATAGAACTGAAAGTTGTGCCTTTGTGATCAATGAATATGCAACAACATTTATTCTACCCGACCTATACTCAATGGTCATGTCAAAGTATGCGAGGAAGTATTACCACCTTGCCTTCTTGGGTGACAACTTCGATTGTGTCACAAATTAACTTGTCACAACATTTTCTGTCTTCATGACAAATGGCTTGCCCAAAAAGTAGTGTCTCTAAGTCTACAAATAATGTACTATGAAATCATCTCCTTCTCATGAATGGGGTATCTCAATTCATGATATTGGAGGTTTATGCTCTCAAAGGCAACCGGATGTCCCTCCTGTGTAAAAACCCTTCCAATGGAAAAGTCGCATGCGTCCATATGCACTTTAAACGATTGATCAAAGTCTGGTAGCTTCAACACAGGTGTGGTGATAATTATTTTCTTTATCTCTCCAAATGCAAACTTTATCTTCTCTATCTAGTTCCATGTTTTCTTCTTTTTCAACAATTTAGTTAGTTGTGCATAAATCTTGGAGAATCCCTCTACAAACTTGCTATAGTAGTTGTATACTCCAAGGAAGACTCTCACTTCATGAAATTTCTGCAACTCTTCCGAATATTCAATTTCCTTGACCTTTGTAGGGTCCATGCGAATGCATCCTTGTCTAATCCAATGCCCCAAGAACGATATTTCTGTCTTCCCAAAAACACAGTTAGACTTATTCAAGAACAATTGGCTCTGTTGTAGCGCCTCAAAGACCAATTCCAAATATTTATTGTTCTACTCAATACTTTTGTTGTACCTGCATTGTGCTTGTCTTCTGAAAACTGTGGGAGCGCCCCTTGGTCCACCTCTTGGTTCCAAGGTGATTCATTGAAATTCCATGTAGATCTTGATTCAGTGCACAAACCAAGCCTCTTCTACCTCAATTTGTGGTAGGACACTTGACTTGACCTACTGTGAGTCATCGATGGCCTTCTCCCATCATATAACTTCATCCACTTATGTCCAAGGATTTTCCCCAACCCGGGTTGTCCCACTCCAAGACTACGCAAAGCCTGTCATATTTTGTATTGTGTCTTCACAAAGTTCTTCATTGTGAAACTATTATGATACCATCTATCACACCCCCAAGAGTCATGCCCAAGTCTAACCTTAGCATCTCATGCACTTGGGACACCACAACAACTCTCTCTTGGAATCTTGGCTCAACCATGGATAATTCACCTAGACTACACCTCTTCACCTAGAACATACCCATACTATGTTCTAGGCTATGGACGAGTCACACTTTTACTCTATGCAACTCATTTGTATACTTAGATATTTGTTAACATTCTTTAACAATTAAGCATTCTTTCATACAAAAAAAAACATGTGAAACATAGGAGACACATATATAGTGTACGTGGCACCAACAGTGCTTAATACCCGACTTTGTTTATTATATGAAAAAAAAAAAAATGCATTACGAAGACGAGACTATTATCCCAGTTACATAGATGGCCAGAGTCTCCTGACTTGCCCCATACAAAAAAACTGTCCAGACTTGTGTATTTGTCACACCAAGACTTCCTCCATTTATCCTCCTTTCCTTATCATGTGGTGCACCCCACTTTTTTTCCTAGCCTTAGACTACCTCACATATCCTGCCTTCACACTTCCTTGTTGATGCAGGAGCATCGCTCACTCATCAAGCGAGCCAGCGCGTGGAGGCAAAGGAACAGCTGGACAGTGCCAGCATTCAAATTTTGGAACATTGTAATATGACTGCGCCAAACATTAATACTTGATGTGATGAAGCGCACTTTGTATATGTAACGAGCCTTGAGCGAATAAGCTCTCGTCCTTAATTTGCTGAGGCATTTACTTAGATTTAATGTAAGTAGATAGAAATTTATTGTAGATTAGACAGTCACCTTTCGAGAGGGAAAACGAAGTATAGACACCCTCCCTTGTATCATTGTATGATTATCAAGCATTAGCATTGAGAGAAAGAAGCAGAACAGAGCAGAGAGTCTGGGAAGAACTCCATGTACAGATTGATTTAATAGGAAAGTTTTTATTTCAATTCCATGGATGTGTTTGACCTCTGTGTGCTGTTGATATTGTGCCTTTGCATGTTTGCTTCTTTTTATGCTTATCTATTATATGCTGCGTATGTGATTGCATATCAGGTTCAAAACTTGAGAGAATGAGGAGATAGAGTTTTCATTGTTTCTCTGTTTAGGCCAGGAGATTCCTACATAGAGGCAGTCGAATTCCTCCGCATAGAGTGTGTTGAGGAGGCTAAATAGTTGAACTTTCATTCTCACTTCATTCAGATTTGAGTTGAGTAAATTCGAGTTGTGCAGGTGAGTGCAGGTCGAATTTGAGTCTCCGTAGCCAGTCTGAGAAGAGGAGAGGGCCGAAGCCGTTGCGAGCGTGGATGCACAGGACCCAGAAGACTTCAACACTTTTGGAAGTGATTGAAGACCGAGCACAAGGAGCGTGTTCGAGAAATCTCTGAAGGATTCCGAGTTGATAAAAGCTCTGGAGGGATAGCACCTTTGTTTCAGTTGCATTGGATGAAGGTGGTGAGAACGGAGGACTCTCAAGAGGGAGAGAATCGACGACTTGAGTTTGTCGTGAAGACTCGCGAAGTCCCGTGGATCACTGGATCTGGGGGAAGGAGCGAGGAGGTTAACCCTCAGACGCAGGAAGGATCATTTTCCATCGCAATCGGTGAATCGGGTTTGTCAGGTGCAAGAATCCCATGCACGTCGAAATCGCGAGTGGCGATTCCCCGATTTTAGCGGAGCCATCGATCATAGGAGGGACAGGTGGCACAAGATCCCGAGGAGTCGGGTTTCGGCACTTCGACATCTTCGAATTCGAAGGGAGCATGGAAAGATAGCGAAGTCCTGAGTCGCGACGGGCCCCACGGAGGCTGTGTGGGGTATAACACATGGCATCGGCACCCCGATGCTCGGGGATTTGAAATACAAAGGGTCGGCATCGCGATAGCGATATCCTGAGGTTGACCGTTGACCATCGGGGATCGGGGTTCGATTGCACGAGGTCAGTACTGCAAGTCTCTCGATATCGCGAGACCTGATCTCACGATACGCGAAGAGGAGATTACCGAGAAGACTGTGGGTAAAGAACTCCCGAGGGAGTTGGAAGAGCATTGACTCTTCGGGCCGCGGAGAAAGAAAAGGTCCTGGTGGGGTGACCGTGCCATCGAGGGTGCGAGTGGACGTCAAGTGGTATCAGATCCCTGAAGTCTTGTCTGTATATTGCAGGCGAGAGAAGGGAAGGAGAAAGGAAAGTACTCTGATACTCACGACCTGCGTCAAGTGGTATCAGAGCAGGAGTTGGAATTATCTTTGTTTAGGTAGCAGAGAGGAGATATATAATGCCGCCCAGAAGAGAGAGGCCATCACCTGATCGTTAAGACAGGGATGCCCGAAGAAGGGGTAGGCCGACAGGTAATGCCGATATGGGGCGTCAGATACGAGATCTCAGGGCGAGACTCGAAGATATGGAGACCACCCAGAGGCGTGGAGCCGATGCAGGAGAGTTCAGTGATCCCGAGGTTGAAGAGGAGGCTGGACATGATGAAGGAGAAGTCTCGGCAGAAGATGCTTCAACCGAGAGGTTAAGCAAAGCCATTTCGAGGATGAGCTCGAAGAYGAAGATGGACATTCCCGTTTATGAGGGAAGTCTAAACGCAGAAGAGCTGCTGGATTGGATCCGAGCGCTCGACACCTACTTTGATTATGAGGATATCGAAGAGGACAAGAAGGTGAGGCATGCAGTCACGAAGCTAAAAGGACATGCAGCCTTATGGTGGGACGAACTGCAGGCAGACAGGCGTTCCAAAGGAAAACAGAAGATCAAAAGTTGGGTTCGGATGATCGCCAAGATGAAGGCGAAGTTCGTTCCAAGGGATTACCAGATAACCTTGTTCAGGCGCATGCAGAACTTGAGGCAGAAGTTGATGACGGTGAAAGAGTACACCGAGGAATTCTACAGGCTCAACATTCGAGCTGGTCATCGGGAGAGTGATGACGAAAAGGTAGCAAGGTATCTGAATGGTCTCAAGTATGACATTCAGGATGAATTGAGCATGCTTACCATCCGCACAGTTGAGGATGCGTACCAAATGGCTCTGAAAGCCGAAGAAAAGTTGATCCGAAAGCAGGGATAGTGAGGGCGAGGAAGAAGCCAGCCTAGAGGCAAAGTAGTTGCCCAGAAAGAAATTCAAAAGCCCAAGGAGGATTGGAACAGACCTCAGGGAAGAGCTGAAAGAGGTGGAACCTCACAGCAGAGGCAGCAGAATTCTGAGCCGAGGAGACAACAGCCGGATCAGCAGAGATATTATGCTGATGCCAACACATTTCCTCACACCCGAGGTAGAGGACGAGATAGAGGAGGAGTGATCACATGTTTCACGTGTGGCAAAGACGGTCATAAAGCCGTGGACTGTCCAGAGAGGAAAATGGACGGAGGAAGAACTCACATCATTGAGGCGCAGAGACGCGATGTTGAGTCAG
>JZKD02S0288337.1:91588-107161 GCA_000966675.3 Picea glauca
CACAATACTTCTCATGAGTGGGAAAGAGCTTCTCACAGAGCTGGAGAAGGATGAGGATCCACAATTCTTTGTTGTCAGGAAGCCGAGAATTATCCTGACAAGCACAAGAGTGGACAACTTGCCAGAGGAGATTCAGCAACTGCTGGGAGAGTTCGCTGACATCATTGTGGACGAACTACCTCGTTTGTTGCCACCAATGAGGAGTGTGAGTCATCATATTGACCTCATACCCGGAGCAAGTTTACCAAACAAGGCAGTGTATAGGTTGACACCTCAAGAGAACGAGGAAGTCAAAAGGCAGGTTCAGGATCTGTAGGACAAGGGACTAGTGAGGGAAAGTCTTAGTCCATGTGTTGTTCCGACAGTACTAAGTCTGAAGAAGGATGGAGGCTGGAGGATGTGTACAGACTCCAGGGCGATTAATAAGATCACCATCAGGTACAGGTTTCCATTGCAGAGGATGGATGACTTGATGGATTGCCTGAGCGGGGCAAACTATTTTTCAAATATAGATCTCAAAAGCGGATACCATCAGATCCGGATGAGAGAGGGAGATGAGTGGAAAACAACATTCAAGACAAATGAGGGTTTGTACGAATGGTTGGTCATGCCGTTTGGGTTGACAAATGCACCGAGCACTTTTATGAGGCTGATGAATGAAGTCCTACGGGAATTCATTGGTAAATTTGTGGTGGTGTACCTGGATGATATTTTAATTTTCAGTAAAACTAGGGAAGAGCACTTGAGGCATTTGGCCATTGTAATGAGAAGGCTACAGCAGAAGAAGCTGCTGATCAATTTAAAGAAATGTTCCTTCATGCAAACAGAACTCATATATCTGGGTTTTGTAATTTTGGCGAATGAGTTAAAGATGGATCCTGAAAAGGTTGAAGTAATCAGGAATTGGCCATCGCCGAGGAATGTTTTTGAGGTAAGGAGCTTTCACGGATTAGCAAGCTTCTACAGGAATTTTATTCGGAACTTCAGCGGAATCAGTGCTGCAATGATGGACACTGTGAGGAAGCGGCATAAAATTTTTCAGTGGACAACCGAGGCTGAAAAGAGCTTCAATCTGTTGAAGCGGAAGATAACCGAGCAGCCAATTCTAGTGCTGCCGGATTTTCAGAAAACCTTCCAGGTGAAGTGTGACGGCAGTGGGTATGCTGTTGGAGAGGTCTTAAGTCAGGATGACAGGCCTGTGGCATATTACAACAAGAAGCTGGATGATGAAAAACTCAAGTACTCCACATATGATAAAGAATTCTATGCCATCATCCAGGCATTGAAGAAATGGAGACATTATCTCATACCCAAAGAATTTGTGTTGTACAGTGATAATCACGCCTTGCAGTTCATGAGTCAATAGGAGAAGTTGAATCAGAAGCATGCGAAGTGGGTAGAATACATGCAAAATTTTACATTTGTGATCAAGCACATTTCAGGGACTGCAAACAAGGTGGCTGATGCCTTGAGTCGAAAATTTTTGTTGCTGCAGGAATTCAGGGTCAAAACGCCGGGTTTTGAAAACCTGAAAGATATGTATGCAGGTGATGCTGATTTCGGGGAAGCTTATGAAGCAACCGAGAATCCGGTGCTCAGAGATAGGAGCCCGTGGATAGATTTATTGATACAGGATGGATTGTTGTTTAAAGGCAATCAATTGTGCATTCCAGATTGCTCTATGAGAGAGAATTTGGTAAGGGAGAAGCATAGCGGAGGCTTAGCAGGTCATTTTGGACATGACAAGACATTCGCCAAGCTGATCGAATCATATTTTTGGCCGGGCATGCGGGCAGATGTGAAGAGATTTGTTGACCGATGCAGAATATGTCAACATGCTAAGGGCTGAAAGCAGAACACAGGGTTTTATCAGCCGTTGCCCATACCCGAGAGGCTGTGGGAAGCCATTAGCATGGACTTTGTATTGGGTTTACCGAGAACGCAATGAGGAGTTGATTCCATCTTCATGGTGGTGGACAGGTTCTCGAAGATGGCACATTTCATTCTGTGTCATAAGACCAACGATGCCACGCACATCGCCAACTGGTTTTTTAAAGAGATTGTGCGATTGCATGGATTGTCGAGAAGCATAGTCTCGGATCGGGATACCAAGTTCATAGGTCATTTTTGGAGGATGCTATGGAGGAAGATGGGGACTGACTTGGCATTCAGTTCTACTTACCATTCGCAGACAGATGGTCAGACAGAAGTGGTCAACAGAATCTTGGGGGATCTGTTGAGAAGCCTGGTGACGGAGCATCACACCAGTTGGGATCAAATCCTACCACAGGAGGAATTCGCGTACAACGATTCGGTGAATCGGAGTATAGGTAAAAGCCCATTTCAGATTTTGTATGGGACACAGCCGAGAAGAGTATATGAGCTCAGGGAGTCAGAACAGACTGAGACTAGCAGCGCGAGGGCTGAAGAGTTCGCTGAGGCGATGAAAGAACTTCACACAGAGGTGAAGCACCGACTGCAGAAGACGAATCAGGAGTACAAGAGCAGAGCCAACCAGAGGAAGAGGCAACTTCAGTTCGAAGTTGGAGACATGGTTCTGGCACACCTAAGGAAAGAAAGGTTCCCAAGGGGAACATACAACAAGCTCAAGATGAAGAAAATCGGACCGTGCCGAATCCTGAGGAAATTTGGCGAGAATGCATATGAGCTTGAGTTGCCAGAGGGCATCGGGATATCTCCAATTTTCAACATTTTGGATTTATACCCATATAAAATCGAAGATGCAGAAGCTGGAAACGTTGAGGAACCAGTGGTCCAGTGGCAGAAGTAGTTTCCCGTTGCACAGAAGCCTGATATGGAGTACATACTGGATAAGAGAGCAAGTAAGAAAACCAGGAGAAAGTAGTATTTTGAGTACCTGGTGAAGTGGAAGAAGCACCTAGGGGAGGATGCCAGCTGGGAAACCGAGGCGGTAATACAGAAACATGGGCACACTGTGCAGGAGCTCATGGACAGGAGCCCATGAAATATTTTGAGCCGAGGAGTATGATGCAGGAGCATCGCTCACTCATCAAGCGAGCCAGCGTGTGGAGGCAAAGGAATAGCTGGACAACGCCAGCATTCAAATTTTGGAACATTGTAATATGACTGCGCCAAACATTAATACTTGATGTGATGAAGCGCACCTTGTATATGTAACGGGCCTTGAGCGGATAAGCTCTCGTCCTTAAGTTGCTGAGGCATTTACTTAGATTTAATGTAAGTATATAGAAATTTATTGTAGATTAGACAATCACCTTTCGAGAGGGAAAACAGAGTATAGACACCCTCCCTTGTATCATTGTATGATTATCAAGCATTAGCATTGAGAGAAAGAAGCAGAACAGAGCAGAGAGTCTGGGAAGAACTCCATGTACAGATTGAATTAATAGGAAAGTTTTTATTTCAATTCCATGGATGTCTTTGACCTCTGTGTGCTGTTGATATTGTGCCTTTGCATGTTTGCTTCTTTTTATGCTTATCTGTTATATGCTGCGTATGTGATTGCATATTAGGTTCGAAACTTGAGAGAATGAGGAGATAGAGGTTTCATTGTTTCTCTGTTTAGGCCAGGAGATTCCTGCACAGAGGCAATCGAATTCCTCCGCATAGAGTGCATCGAGGAGGCTAAAAAGTTGAACTTTCATTCTCACTTCATTTAGAGTTGAGTTGAGTAAATTCGAGCCGTGCACGTGAGTGCAGGTCGAATTTGAGTCTCCGTAGCCAGTCTGAGAAGAGGAGAGGGCCGAAGCCGTTGCGAGCATGGACGCACGGGACCCAGAAGACTTCAACACTTTTGGAAGTGATTGAAGACCGAGCATAAGGAGCGTGTTTGAGAAATCTCTGAAGGAGTTCGAGTTGATAAAATCTCTGGAGGGATAGCACCTTTGTTTCAGTTGCATTGGATGAAGGTGGTGAGAACGGAGGACTCTCAAGAGGGAGAGAATCGATGGCTTGAGTTTKTCGTGAAGATTCGCGAAGTCCCGTGGATCACTGGATCTRGGGGAAGGAGTGAGGAGGTTAACCCTTAGACACAGGAAGGATCATTTGCCATCGCAATCGGTGAATTGGGTTTGTCAGGTGCAAGAATCCCATGCAYGTCGAAATCGCGAGTGGCGATTCCCCRATTTTAGCGGAGCCGTCGATCATAGGAGGGACAGGTGGCACGAKATCCCGAGGAGTCGGGTTTCGGCACTTCGGCATCTTCGAAGTCGAAGGGAGCACGGAGAGATAGCGAAGTCCCGAGTCACGACGGGCCCCACGGAGGCTGTGTGGGGTATAACACGTGGCATCGGCACCCTGATGCTCGGGGATTTGAATAACAAAGGGTCGGCATCGCGATAGAGATATCCCGAGGTTGACCGTTGACCATCGGGGATCGGGGTTCGAGGTTCGATTGCACAAGGTCAGTGCTGCAAGTCTCGTGATATCGTGAGACCCGATCTCACGATACGCGAAGAGGAGATTGCCGAGAAGACTGTGGGTAAAGAACTCCAGAGGGAGTTGGAAGAGCATTGACTCTTTGGGCCGCGGAGAAAGAAAAGGTCCTGGTGGGGCGACCGTGCCGTCGAGGGTGCAGGTGGATGTCACTTGTGCCTTTGGTTTTTCATCTTGTTCTTTTATATGGAATCCAAGGTCACTAATGTGAAACGTCGCATCCTTTGGAAATGTCACACCCCTTTGATAATTTTCACAATCAACCAAATTGTCGTGCCCCTTTTCAAATCGTCACACTTAACATAAACATCGTTCCCCCTCATGGAACTGGTGCACCCAAACGAGCCAGTCCACCCATCAACCATTGCATCTCTTGTACCGGAATGCCCCATCATTGGACATGCACCCCTTTCCTTGTGTCGATCATCATGACCCTTAGTGTCTTTGTCGATGGGGTCGTCCAACCTCTCTAGTGCGCCCATGTTGCCAAGGATAGATGGGTCCACTCCTTGGTCTGTGTTCCCAAGTTTCCTCATCCTTTTCCAAATGAAACCGAAGTCTCCGTCGTCCATCGCAAGGGAAGGAGGGTGTGTGCCCCCTTCGGCTTGCACGTCACCATTGTTCCCCAAGGTGATCTTTCCCATGCCCGTAAGAGAATTTCTTTCCCAACTAATCACATCCTTCTTGTTCTCTTCATCTGACTCATCATCGAATCTTCCCAAGGAGCGCAAGCACTCGATGGGTATCACCGCAAGCCTTGCAAATGACATATTATCATGGGAAGGGTAGATATATAAACAAGCCCTCGCTAGTTTAACTCTCTAGTTTGCTTGAATTTATACACTTGAATTATAGATACTCACGATTTGGAAAAAATCTATTTTTTCAAACTCTTATGTTAGTGTTTGAACTTTAGAAATGAATTTTAGTAATATTAAAATGATGAACTTCTCAAAGAAAAAAAAAATGTCTTCATTTTGTAATACAAATCAAAAAATATATTATAATAATAATAATTAAAAAGTTTGAATATGATGCATTGTGAAAAAACTATCTTTATTATTCCCCTTCTCTTAAAATATCTTAATTTTATAATACAAATCCAAAAATATATAATAATAATAATAAAATTTGAATATGCATTAAGAAAAATTTGTCTTTATTATTCCTTTTCTTATTTTGATAATAATAGTATGTGTATGGGTTGTGATGTAACCAATCATGAAATAAGTTAAGAAGTTAACTATGTGTATGGGTTGTGATGTAACTAATGATGAAATAAGTTAATAAGTTAATTGCCAAGTCTACTCAGATATACATACCCCTATTTCGGATTTCAACTTGTAACCTCTTAATAGGAAAAGAGTGTTCTTAATCATCAATCCTGCTCACATTGTATATATATATATTATTTCAATTTTTCAAATTTTTTATATTAACAAGTTATTTTTTTGTAATTTATAATTTTATATCATTTTTTGTAATTTTATTTATTCAATTTTTTAATTGATTGAAGTTATTGCAATGTGACTTTTAGTTAAAAACCTAAATAGAAAACCTACACACCACTGAGTTCAATCCTACTACCATGTCTACCTGGTGTGAGTATGCATGCCCAATATTCCCTTTTTTTACCGACTGCTCGAACTATCTGGAAATTCTCTAGGAAATTTCGGAAGGCTGAGACCAATCAAGACCAAAAGGAGCATTGGCTCTCCTATGGTCACATCGATATCAAAATTATTTTGAGTCATGGTCTCTCACTACCATATCTGTTACTACCACCCAGTGTGACATTTATTTATATTTGTATTTGTATCTACCCAACACTTTCACTTTCTATTCTGGCTTGATTTTCCTTTTATTTATTTATTTTATTGAATTCCTTCTCTTCTGAGTCAAGGCAGTCAGTAATTGCGTAAGTCAGATAGGCAGTCCCTACGAATTGAGATTATCTAAGATTCTTGATGACCACATTATGGGCACTTGACCTAATCCATCCCATTCAATTTTGTGTGAGTTAAGAAAGTAGACTCGAATTCAGTCTCTCTGAAAGTCGAGGGGTGGTGGGGGATTGTTTGTGCTCAAGGGATGTTTCAAAAGGTGGACTAGAGAAGTTGGAATCATGAATTGTTTGTTGACTAGAATCAATAATTGTGTCCTGACTGCAATCATTTATTTCTCGTTTTTCACTGGCCAAAGAACATATATAAGGTATTCCTGTATATATGTATGTTTTTGTCTGATAGGTCAACCTCAATCATGAGGTTTCTCTCTATTTGGTGTGCCATGTACTGCCTGATAATACCACTCATCTGGTTCCCCCAGTTATGGTTCCTTTATTGTCTTAGTTTGTTGATGTATTTTCTCCTCCCATGGGGGTTCCTTCATCTCAGTTAATTGAACACTTCATTGATCTCATCCCTAGAACCTCCTTGCCCAATGTTGCTACATATCATAATTGAACACTCCATTAATATCATCCCTGGAACCTCCTTGCCCAATGCCACTACATATCACCTTGCTCCTCATGAGGCGGAGGAGATTGAATGCCAACCCCGACAACTTTTGAATTCAGGCCATATCCAACCTAGCTCTTCCCCTTGTGCCTCTCCCGCCTTCATCACTCCTAGGAAGGAAACTAATGAATGGTGTTTGGTCACTTATTACTGAGCCCTCAACAAGGTCACAATCAAGAACCTCTACCCTTTACCCTAAATTGATGATCTCCTGGACCATGTGTGTGGTGCTTGTTTCTTCACCAAGATAGATTTTATTGTTGGATACCACTAGGTTCTTATGCACACTCCACACATTTGGAAAACTGCTTTTAATACAAAGTTTGGGCTCTACAAATAGATGGTGTTTCCCTTTGGTCTTACCAATTCTCCTACCACTTGAATGTGGTTAATCAATGACATCTTCGTACCCCACCTAGTTCATTTTGTGGTCATCTATCTGGATGACATTCTCATCTTCAGCCGCACCTGGGAAGACCACCTTTAACATTTTTGCATAGTCCTAGAGCTCCTGGAGACTCATCAATTATAGGTGAAAGAAAATAAGTCATATTTTTTTCAGAAGTATGTTCAATATTTATGGTTCGTCATTGATCAAGAAGGGGTGTTCCCTAACCCAACCTGGTTACAAGCCTTAGCCAATTGTCCTATGCCCACCAGTGCACTGGAACTCAAGAATTTTATAAGAGGAATTCATTTTTACAGACGCATCATTTCCACCGTCTCTTATATCGCTCACCCCTACATAAAATCTCTAATCAAGCACCCTTTGTAAGGACATCTCTGGCGAATCAATAGTTTTAGCACCTCAAAGAATCTTATTGTTCAGTTCATGTCTTGCGGTTCCCTAATCTCCACCAATGTTCTAAGATTGAGATGGATGCTTCACGGCATGCTATTGGGGCTCTGCTTAAAGAGGGAGGTCATCTCGTTTCTTATCATTCAAAGACCCTTTCAAACACCAAGTTGAACTACAATACATATTATAAATAATTTTACAGTCTGGTGCAAGCATTGAAGTAGTGGAGACATTGCATTATGGGTAAGGAAACTCTCCTCCATACTGATCATCATCTGCTTACTTTCATTAACTTGTTGGAAGCATTAATTTCTACTCTACCTACCACTGTAAACCTCCACCATCTTCGAGAAAGTTCCTCCACCGACAATCCACAGACTTAATCACTGACACTCTGGTCGCTTCGAGAATTCTCTAGATCTTCAGGATCCTTCCAAGACCTCTATAAAAATGAGGCAGTTGTAACCATTTTGATCATCAAGCAACAAAATCATTTTTTGTGTTATTTTATGTGTTCCTTTGCTTCTTCCCACTTCATTTTGGTATCAAATCTTGGATATGGGTCTCACTCCCTCATGGGAGGGCCCAAGATCCTTAGAGGAGTCACCCAACAGTGGAGAGATGAGTGGAGGAGTGTCACCTTACTGTTGGAGCAGAATTTGTCGCCCTACGCAAAGGATGTTTGAAGGACGTTGGTCCAACACTACAATACTTGTGGTTGAATGGAGATGGAGTGAAGGTTGTAAAAGAAAATTAGAAGCCAGTTTTTGGCCCATGGCCAACATGGAATATGTGGAAGATGCCAACGTTGTAATAGGAAATCGCTCTTTTAAGAGTAATAGGATTATAGTGTCTTCTTTATAGAGAGCAATGATGCCAAATGGTAGTTATTGCAACTCAACACTTTGTAGAATGCCAACCTTGCATTGCTAATTTTGTGAGAAGTCGATTTTTGGGGACTGCATTGTCCTTGAAGAATAGAGGAACATGTAATGTTCTTCTCTTGTCTTGTGATGGCGAAAGTAAAATGTCTTATTGGAGTGTTAGTCTGGGTATTTACATAAGAAATTTTAAAGGTAGTATGAGTCGTGTGATTTCAAATTTGAGTTGGAATACTTCTTGCAGTGCCTACAAAGAATGTTATGTCAATTTTTATTCTTGATGCTAAGAGTGAGTGATGTTTGCATTATTTATAGAAACATACAAAGCATGTGCACTCACTTTTTCAGATAGAAGTGATAATATGCAATGGGCTTATGGGGCATATTGAATGGGTTTATATGTAATGGGCTTATAATTTCGGAATTTGGTAAATAATGTTTCCTGTGATAAAATGTTTAATGATAAATGATATAAGGGGTGCATGATCGATGGTACCTGACACCCTAGATGTTTTTTATTCAAAGTTGTAAAGTTTAGCCATAGGCAAGCTATACTCCCCAGGTGTTTAGTAAGCCCTGTTGAGTTAGGCCTACATGGATTAGTGTGATCATGTAGCATGTATCTCTCTTATGAATAGAGTGGATGTAGCATCAAGTTGTGGAATTAACCACTAGGTAGGTACGAGGGTGGTAGGTGTACTCGTATCTAAGTTTGATGGTGATCAGAGAAGTTAGATCTTTGATTAAGGGGAGGAATGTGAGATTAAGTAATCTTAGAGTGTGAGTTGGTCAAGACCAAGTTATGACTAAAGGAGTCTAACGTATTGATGAACCATGTATGTGAAAAGGATACCTAGAGAACTAGCGAGTATAGCAGATGGTGCCCATGTATCTGAGTAGATGGATTTCTTTTTTTGTTTGCAGGTGAAAAAGGAAGATGCAAAATTTCGAGCATTAATCAATGTTATGCAAGTACAAAAGAAGAAGAAAAAATGTTTGAGGATGAAACTCATAGTGAAGAAATCCCAAGTGAGTGTGTGTGGTGTAAATCAATTTCCCCATCATGCAAGGTTAGTGGTCAACCAAAACCACCAGTAAGAAAAGTTTGTGGTCAACTAGAATCCACTTGGTGTGATGGTTTCTAAGCATTGTAATGGTTAGGCGTAAGCCGTAAAATCCCAAGGTGATTTATGATGAGGGGAAGCTAGTAAAATAAAGTAGCAAATTGAGGGAAGCCCAACCATATGAATATAGAAACTGAAGATGATGACATGACTCAGATAAAGACCTAACCAGATAAAGAATACGACATGTATTGGTTAAGGAGGAGACATTGCAGATCAAGGAACAACTTTCATACATATTTACAAAGACTTTAGCACAAGACCAATTTGAGTATTTGAGAGAAACATTGGGCATTGTAAATGTTGATGTAATTAGTAGTAGAAATTAGGGGGAGTGTTGGAAGCATTAATTTCTACTCTACCTACCACCGGAAACCTCCACAATCTTCGAGAGAGTTCCTCCACCGACAATCCACCTACTTAATCATTGACACTCCACCTACTTAATCACCGACACTCCATCCTCTTCAAGAATTCTCCGGATCTTCGCGATCCTTCCAAAACCTCTATAAAAACCAGGCAGTTGTAACCATTTTGATCATCAAGCAATAAAATCATTTTCTGTGTTATTTTATGTGTTCCTTTGCTTCTGCCCACTTCATAACTCTCAATATATGATGCAGGAACAATGCCACCTCAAATGGGCAGCTTATATTCAACGGTTTCACCTCATCATTAAGTACATCATTAAGTATATGCGGGGCACTACTAATATAATGACATACCTCTTGAGCGCGCTTCTCTTCTACCCCACTGTCAAGCTTCTAAGGGGTTGGTCCAGTCGATCCAAAAACTTTCGGAAAACGAGCTTTTAATAAAGGCACAGAGTGAATTTGTGGGTTCGGAAGGGTATTTATGATCCGGGGTCAAGAACTCAAATTTTTCTTTATCCAACTCGACTCCGTCGCCATGCATTTCAGGTGACTCCATTCATTCATCCATGTGGTAGCTATCGTTCATATCCTGAATCCCGGAAGACTAAGCTTCTCTATTCCTGTTGCTTGATGACCCTATCAATTAGCTGAGAATATCTCCTGATGAGTATCCCGAATCCTGTCACAAGAAGCAATATCCAAGAAGCGCTATATGGGTGTGGTGGTTTGGTCTGTGTATTGTAAGAAAGAATAAATAATATCCCGGGCTTCGCCCGGCCAAACAAGAGAAAGAAATAGTGCCTACCAACTAAGATTCCTCAAGCAAATCGTTTGGAAGGACAATAAGTAAGTTTTTTAAGTGAAGTAGTATAGAAAGGGTGGTTAAAACAATAGGTTGATAACATTGTCACACTGAAGTAATGCAAGAAGGACAATTGGGTATAGTGATAAGGGTCTTTTAAAATGGAAAATGAAAGGTGGGACGAATGACCAAAGAAGAGATAATGAGGTTTTCACTACCACTTGAAACAAGGAAGGCCGAGCTACCAATTGTGATAATAGGGACTCCCTCCTTTAAGAGAAAGAATCCCAGGAGCATATCAGGTATGCCTGTATAAATGTCAAAACACAAAGTAGACCTTCCACTGTATACGTATTTTTTAGGTTTGTTTGTTAGTCAAATTGGTTATTTCATTACCAAAAATCCTAAATAATATAAAATTCTAGGTGGGTTTTAAATAATTGAAAAGAATTCTTCATCATCATTTTTGTCTTACTTTCGAGCCACTTCTTTGATTGTGTTAAATGACATTTTTTTGGTCTAACTTTCTGTTGAAATTATTAATACAACTGAGAGGGGGGGTGAATTAGTTGTATGTGATCTTAAACAATTTTAAGTTTGTTAAAACATTATTAAAATTTCCTCATGTGGTCATCAACAATATACAACATATGGACAGTAAAGGTAAAGAACAACAATCACACATAGAGTATACACAGAGACAGATTTTTCATGAGGAAACCCATAAAGGGAGAAAACCTCTTCTTCTTCGAAATGATAGGCAGTCTTTTAAGTTCTGTACATCATTTACAATTGAGCACCAACTCAATGTGAGGGTGTTACCTCTATTTTACAAGCTGCAACTTGTTTGAGAGAACCAACTCTCTGGTTTCTCTAGCACCGACTATAAAGAAGCACCAACTCCCTGAATATTCCAGCACCAACTGGATGGAAGCACCAACTTCCTGAATGTTTCAGAACCAACTGGATGGAAGCACCAACTTCCAGTTACATAGGCTCCAACCTGCATAACAGAGAACACTAGTTCTCCCTTGCACCACCCTGCCACCCTGGTTTCTCTGGCTGCAACCAGATGCAAGCTACAGCTTCCACTGTTCAAGATCCCACTTGAACCTCTGAGGAAAACAGTCCTCCCAAGCACCTCCCAACCTCCCTAGAAGATAAATGGCTAAATAAACATTCAACTTTACAGATAAATCAGTTCTTACCAATCTTTCTTCGTTCTGTAAATCTGGTCTTCTGCACACTGTTTTGCTGCTCTTCTCTTCCTCTGTTTATTCAGTAGGTATGCTCTGCATAAACTCGTACTCTCATTCTTCTCTTCTTCGACTCGTTCTGTTATTCTAGTCTGCATTTCATCTCACACTTCACATATGTTTCATCTCCTCCTGTGCATCCTCTTCTACTATATTCTTACAATTTCATTCTTTTGCACTTGCAGAAAAACAAACCCCACACAGTCTATTTCATCTTCTTTTATACACACGAACACGATGGTTCAACTTCCCAACTCCTTAGGCAATATGTTAAAAACTGTCTAAGCAACTGAAACGCCAACTGAAACGCTAACTGATTTGCAATCATGAGTCCGTTTTTCTATGATCTTCATTGACCTTGATCGATGGTCCATGATCTCGATGAATCAATGGTCCAGATCTTTTCGAGATCTCGCATCTCGTTGTTCCTTAGTTGGAGGTTCTCGTCACTCCAAGTTGCGATAGGCGAAGCTCCAAGATGGAGCTCACATCAACGATCCATGTTCTTGGTGATCCGACGGTCCTTATCTTTTTGCGATATCGCATCTTGTTGTTCCTTAGATGGAGGTTCTCGTCACTCCAAGTCGCGATAGGTGAAGCTCCGAGATGGAGTTACACCAATGGCCTAGATCCAATCTTTATTTAACGACTGTGATTGAATCACCATATCGCATATTGCGATTTCGCATTTCTTATTGTAGTGTTTTTGTCACTCCATGTCGCGATTCGCGAAACTCCGATAAGGAGTTACATCAATGGTCCAAATCTGATCTTGATCTGACGGTCACAGTTACGTCGTGATTTCACATATCGCGATATCGGGATTTTTTATGTTGATAATCTTTGACATGTCCAACTTGCGATCCTCGAAACTCCCATATGGTGTCCATCTGCTGACGTCACACATGAATTGACACGTGTTGAATACTGCCACGTGTCACTCTAATTCATGACTTACATGTGCCTGAAATGTTGAATCAGTCTGACACTTGTTATTTCCTGATTGTGCCATGTGTCCCTAGCTGACGTGGTCTGCTATCGTGAGTTGGGTCAACAATCTAGATCACATCTTGATCTGACAGTTCAGGTTCAGTCGAGATTTCACACATCACGATTTCAGGGTTCCTGATGTCAATAAACTTTGACATGTCCAACTCGCGATCCCTGAAACTCCGACACGAACTGGGATCAACGATCCAGATCAAATCTTGATCTGACAGCTCAGATTACATCTCAATTTTGCATATCGCGATATCAGAGTTCTCGTTGCATTTGTTTACTTACCACTCCATGTTGCGATCCCCGATACTCCTACAAAAGCTGGAATCAACGGTCTTGATCAATTTTAATCTGATGGCTCAAATTATATCGTGATTTTGCATATCGCGATATCGGGATTCCTAATGTCAATAATATTTGACAAGGACTGTAAACTACGGTATAGATTCATTTTGGATTCAATGGATACGATTGAATTATGATCTTGTTGCAATCTGTCTGATACAAACCCATCAATGAAAACAACCATTCACTGTCTCCAAACTTGCCATCAATGACAACAACCATCAACACGCATTCGTTGTTTGTTCAATATGCAAACATTCGTTGTTTGTTCAATATTTGCCAACAATCTCCCCTTTTGGCATTGATGGCAACACAAGCACCCAAATGCCTTTGGATTCAACTATGCTCCCTGCTTCCGACTCTGCGCCRACTCTACTCATTCGACTCTGCTCCCGAAGCATATCCTTTCTCCCCCTTTGACATCAATGTCAAAGAAGAAACATTCTACCCCTGATTTGATTGCAAAACATACTCCCCCTGACGTTTATAAGCATATAGGAAATATACCAGATATTCAATAAATAATCCCCCTGACCAGGTGAACATATTATAGACAAGAAATCATAACCCCCAGCTTCTGACGAAGATATCCAAAAGGGGTCACTGCTAACGGTTTAGTAAAAATATTAGCAATATGTTCTGTAGAGGGTATATAACTCAGTTGAACAATTTTGTTTGTAACTTGTTCTCTTAGAAAATGATACTTTATTGGAATATGCTTAGTCTTGGAATGAAGAACAGGATTCCTAGAGACACTTATGGCACTGGTGTTATCACAATGAATTGGAATAGGCTCAGTGTATGATACCTTCAAATCTACAAGAGTTTGTATCATCCATAAGATTTGTGTGCAGCAGGTAGCAGCAGCAATGTATTCTGCCTCTATAGTGGATAATGAAATGGATCCTTGCTTTTTACTAAGCCACGCAACTAATGATTCACCCAGAAAAAATGCTCCTCCATTGGTGCTTTTTCTCTCATCAACACAGTTAGCCCAGTCTGCATCTGAATAGACAGTTAACTGGAAATTCTGATTTCTAGGGTACCACAGTCCATATGTCATTGTTCCCTTTGGGTATTTGAATATTATTTTGACAGCTACCAAGTGACTTTGTTTAGGAGCAGACTGAAAATGACCTACCATTCCAACAACTTGCATTATATCAGGACAAGATGTTGTGGTGTACAAAAGACTGCCTATTACTGAACGATATTGTAGTGTCCCCAAGGTTGAGCCCCGATGTAAACCATGCTCTGAAAGAGATTGTAAATATGTTCTATAGGTTGGTGAGCCAAGTTTTGTATAAGTTGTAGGCTTATGAGTTTTGTTAGGCCAGGGAGCCTAAGTGTTGAAGTCCAGGAGCCTGTGATATACTTGTATGTATGCAGGTCAATTAATAAAATATAAATACCGTCGGTGCAGACCGACCACGATGAAAGAGTGATGGGGGACTGAGCATCCACAGAATGGGCAAGGAACTAGGGGCTGGAAGGTGGGAAAAGGGCTCAGTGTTGAACCTAGGGGCTAAGCCTAGGGGGCTTAGGCCTAGAATAATATTTTAATATTATTTCAAAAAGAGACATGTGCATTTTTGTTTATCCTAAGTTCCTGGCAAGGGAGGGAACGTGCAAAGGGATGCACGTTGTGGTACGCATGAAGTTCCTAGGGTGACAAGTGTCAACCCTGGTGCATGCAAACATAAGAGCTGAGAGGAATCGTGTGTGGGAAGAAAATTTTTGGCCATTCGACCGGAACCTCGGAGGGTGAACCCGTACGACCTCGGTAGGATTACCCAGTTTTCATCCTCCGAACCAGAAAAGGCCTGTGTCGGCTGAGATAGCGGGCACCTTCTGTTCATCCCCGAAAAAGCCGAAAATCCTGTGTGAATTTTCTGAAATACCCTGATACAATTCCTTTCTGAGAGTTTCGAGTCTGTGTGGTTCCTGGCGCGGAATTACTGTCGCGCGTTTCCCAGAATTCAACATCGTGAGACCATGCGCCATTGTTGAGCCTCTACTAGAAGCCTGTGTCTGTTT
>JZKD02S0288337.1:169202-179453 GCA_000966675.3 Picea glauca
TTGTAGTTCATATTTTGTTACTATCTTCTTTTGTAAATCATTTATGTCCCTACGCATTTCTTCACCTTCATCAAGAGTCCAAGTAGGATTGTCTGGAGGATTATTTGGTGTAGAATTTCACTTTTTGGGTGGCATGTTGGCCAAGTTTCACTTTTGAACCTTGATTTTGGGGTGGTTCTACTAGACAATCTTCCTTCTATTGTATCTCCCAAGTTTCGACCCTTCTAGGTATGAAACTTTATTTTATGTAGTTATCTGATATTTCTTCTCTCCAATGCCATAGGTCTAATTAAAATTGGATGTTCCAAGCGGAATTTACGGTAAGTTCCCCACAACTTGCTTATTTTTTTCCTTTCCAGAAGATCTCACTTGTATAGCGTGCCCCGTACAAAATAATTGATATAAAATTTTGAAACTCATACGAGAAATACTACAGACTATCCACTATCCAATGAAACTAGTCTCACTCAATTTAGATACTCTAGGAAGAAGTTATGATTGTTTTACCTGGAATACCTTCTTGAGACTAGTCAGATACGCTATCTTCCACAAGGTGTATCTACAAATGTAATATGACCCAGAAGCTGGAATTTTTACCATAGATACCTTATTGTTTTTTGTGAATATCCCCTGTATTTCAAGGTCTGAAATGTTACAGAAATTTTTTTATAGAAAAAATTATGCAATGACTCAGTTCAGGATGATTCCAGAACCCTATCTTGCACAAGTTGTATCTCAAAAATTATAAGGCCTCAAGAGCTTAAATTTTAACCCAACGTACCTTGATTCGTTTACTAAATATCCTCCAACACGTTTCTTCTGAAATGTTGTAGAAAAAATGTTTTAGTGAAAATTCCAATGTGTCTCATATGTAGCATCGAAACCCCAAGAGCTTGAGCTTTGATACCATATGTTAAGAACCAAATATCAATATAGCATAGAAAAACCTCAGAATAAGTACTCAATGCCTTGATTAAGAGATAATTTCATATAATAAGTCTCTTTGAGGGGGAAACCTCCTTTAACCCCACATAAATGTTCAAGTACATGATGAATCCAAATGAAAATGTCTCCTTGGTATATATAGGAGACTAGGAGGTATAATTACAAATAACGGAATAAATCCGACATAAATAAAATAACATTACTAATATAATATGCCCCAATTAAGGGGTAATGAGCCAATATTAGGGCTTAACATTCAGCACTCACTTTTGATATGGCTTCTCTTCCAAACCATAGACTCTTATCATAGTAAACTACTCAAAAAGAAACAAGTCTCCCACTTTGGTGGTCTTTTCCAATTGTAGTGACCCTTTGACTAAAGGAATAATTATAAAGAAAACTTCATTTTGGATAATAAAGTCTAATATAGAAATAAAAGAGTCTTAGATGGGAACTAATTATTATACTCATTTATTACTTCACACATATTGATCAAAGTTATTGAATGCTTATCTTATTGATGATATTTATATTCATATAATATAACTTTAAATTGACAAACGTATTAATTAATTCATTAATAACCTAGACATTAATAACTAATGTGTTTATTGAACCATAATATTGTAAGTGTGTTGGATATGTAGGCATAGCTAGCACACACATATCTCACACATAGACAATAATAACAAGCGATGTTACTAATGCATATTTTTATAATGTTCACAAATAATCATGCATACAAATAAATAAAGTAAATCAAAATTCAAATAATCCTCATTAAAGAAAGAATAATAATTCAACATTCATCCATCTTTAAAATTTAATTATTATAATTTAAACATGGTAGGAACTATGTGAGGAAACAAGGAATCACATATTGAATCCCAAATGTGATCCTCAATTGACTTAGAATCACCCAGGTCCTTTTAAACCCTTAATTCCATCTCCCATCCCTTCCTTTGTTGAAATATGTTGGAGTTTCAACTATATTGATATAACTCTAGATATAATCCAAATGTGAAAGAATCAAACCTTTCGACCTAACATCTCTAGTAGACAACTAGTATTAGTCATCACACATCTAAGGGAGTGTGGATAGCACGACCCTCCCACAACGTGAGGGGAGTGTGGATATCTATAAGAGAAGTCTGTATTTGTGATAATTTAGTTACAAGTGGTAATAGCATAGAGTGAGGACTTAGTAAGGTGCCTGCAAAATAGGGGTACATGAAATCAATATATTAGTAGCCCCAACACGTTTTAATTAAGTCAAGGTCCAATGGGACCAGTATAACACAAGGTTTGTTACTAAAAAAGACACCTAAAAGGTTTTTCATAAATTATGGTTTTGGAGTTTACTTCGGTTTTGTTAAAGCGCAAATTCCTTACACCGCCTTCGGACCACTAAAACCATTCCTATTTTCTATTAATGCACGTGTAGCTAGATCTTCTTTAGTAGGGTCATGTGGGTATCTAAGGATTTATGCATGATTCAGGAAATTAAATTAAAGGCTAGTCACGTGATCAAATAAATAGTTAATTTGATGTTTGACTTTTATTACTAGTGTGTTAAGTAGCCATGAGGGAGAATGATTATGATAAGGAAATCAATCCCCTTGCTTGTTGTTTTTCTGAATTGATTTCCCTTGGCGAACCCAACTTTTGATTTCAATGACTTCTATGTGTGGGTTTTATTGACTATTATGAAAATATTGTGGTTTTATCTTCTGTCCCTTATCCCTTTAGTCATCAGTCTTTGCTTGAGCAATCGGCCAAGAGTCGAATCGACGGTCGTCACTTCGGTGTTTAAAGACCTATAGATTCAAATGCCCTACTTTTATGTGCATGGATGATGAGTGAAGGATAAGAATTTTCCATGTTGTCTATCCATTACTTATCTTTGAGTTGATTGATCCATGGATGAATGTTTAGTATTTGCACCTTCTTATGAGCGAGTACCTTTGCAGCTTGATTAATTAAAACTTTGATTTATCTCTGCGTTTTTAATTGCTTGAACTTGGGTACATCTCTGCATTTTTATTGATAAACTCTGCATTGTAAATGATAAACCTTTGAGTTGAATGGAAATCCCTTGGTGAACCGAACTTTTGATTTCAATGACTTCTCTGTGTGGGTTTTATTGATTATTATGAAAAGATTGTTTTTTTATCCTTCGTCCTTTATCCCTTTAGTCATCATTATGTTCCTAAGAATTCATCCAGGAGTCAAATCGACGGTCGTCACTTCGGTGTTTAAATGCCCTACTTTTATGTGCATGGATGATGAGTGAAGGATAAGAATTTGCTCTGCTATTTATCCCTTATTTATCTCTGAGTTGATTGATTCATGGTTGAATGTTTAGTCTTTGTGCCTACTTGGGTAGATTTGGGTTTTCCTTGAAATTCATCCAATCAATATTTAATTTAATATGCTTGGATTTTTAGTCAGTAACAACCAAATTTAGAACAACCAAATTCAGCACTCACTTTTTATATGGCTTCTCTTCCAAACCATAGACTCTTATCATAGTAAACTGCTAAAAAACGAACCAGTCTCCCACTTTGGTGGTCTTTTCCAATTGTAGTGACCCTTTTACTAAAGGAATAATTATAACGAATACTTCATTTTGGATAATAAAGTCTAATATAGAAATAAAAGAGTCTTAGATGGGAACTAATTATTATACTCATTTATTACTTCACACATATTGACCAAAGTTATTGAATGCTTATCTTATTGATGATATTTATATTCATATAATATAACTTCAAATTAACAATATATTAATTAATTCATTAATAACCTATACATTAGTAACTAATGTGTTTATTGAACCATAATATTATATGTGTGTTGGATATGTAGGCATAGCTAGCACACACATATCCCACACGTAAACGATAATAACAAGTGATGTTCCTAATGCATATTTTTAAAATGTTCACAACTAATCATGCATACAAATAAATAAAGTAAATCAAACTTCATATAATCCTCATTAAAGAAATAATAATAATTCAACATTCATCCATCTTTAAAATTGAATTATTATAATTTAAACAAGGTAGGAACTATGTGAGGAAACAAGGAATGGCATATCGAATCCCAAATGTGATCCTCAATTGACTTAGAATCACACCTCCCTTTAAACCCTTAATTCCACCTCGCATCTCCCATCCCTTCCTTTGTTGAAATATGTTGGAGTTTCGACTATATTGATCTAACTCTAGATATAATCCAAATGTGAAAGCATCAAACCTTTTGACCTAACATCTCTAGTAGACAACTAGTATTAGTCATCACACATATAGGAGAGTGTGGATAGCATGACCCTCCCACAATGCGAGGGGAGTGTGGATATCTATAGACATTACCATTTGGAACCATTAATTTTGTGCCAATTAAAACTCACTCAATTGCATCTTCTTCAAAATATATACGCCAGTAAAACTGACATTACTATTTGTAGAAATATGCTTCATTACCACCATAAATTTTGTGACAATTAAGAATCACTCAAAATCATCTTCTTATTAATATATATCCCAATAAAACTCACATTAATATGTTTACAATAGGTTATGATGCACTTACATTTGAAATTATTGTCATGATTGCTCTCAATCAACGTGAATTTCCACTTTATATGACTATATTTTATCTAGATTTCTAAGTCCAACTAAGCCTCGCAAATATTACATTTGTTCCACCTCATCTTAATTTATATTAGGAATACGAATGACCCTCATACCCATCCCATGTTTATTTTCTTAGTGGGTGTGTGAGGTTATGAATATTTAACTCTTTGTTTTGGGGATTCTAATGCATTGCATTATATGTGGTCTTAGTGGATCCAACCATAGGGAACTTTTAAGGAATCTTAAAGAAATGTTCTAATACGTTTTTTTAGTGGATCCAACCATAGGAAAATTTTAATGAATCTTAAAGAAATGTTAATGTTAGTGGACATATTAAATGGATAAAGACATGTTAGAAGTTGAACTCATGCGTCTCAATAAGAATGTATTCTCTTCTCTAGTGATCTTAGTAAAAAAAAAGGATAAGTCTTGAAGGATGGTCCTAGACTATAGGGAATTTATTAAATTGCACTTAAAGATAAGTTTCTCATTCCTACCATTAATAAATTATTAACTTGTATTTATAATCCCCTTCTTGTTGTTTTTCTAAATTGATTTCCCTTGGGAAACCCAAATTTTGATTTCAATGACTTCCATGTGTGGGTTTTATTGATTATTATGAAAATATTGTGGTTTTATCTTCTGTCCCTTATCCCTTTAGTCATCAATCTGTACCTAAGCAGTCGGCCAGGAGCCAAATTGACGGTCGTCACTTCGGTGTTTAAAGACCTATAGATTCAAATGCCCTATTTTTTTGTGCATGGATGATGATGAAGGATAAGAATTTTCCCTGTTGTATATCCCTTACTTGTCTTTGAGTTGATTGATTCATGGTTGAATGTTTAGTCTTTGCGCCTTCTTATGAACGAGTACCTCTGCAGCTTGATTGATTAAAACTTCGATTTCTCTCTGCGTTTTTAATTTCTTGAACTTGGGTACATCTCTACATTTTTATTGATAAACACAGAGTTCTCCAAATATTCCTCGCAAACTCTCTAGGTTCTCCCAAGAAGGAAGAACCGGAACTCATTCTTCGACTGAAACTCTGAGTGACCAACAAGAATCTCGTCAGAGGAGATTTTCAAACGAGTCTGTGAATAGATCAGTTGTAGAATGTGCTCAAGCAAGTGCTATGGATGAAACCTTCTTAGATAGGTTGCGCATTGATACTCCTACACCTGAGAATGTAGGGAATACCTCAGGACAAGAGAATATTTATGGTAATTTTCTTTGATTTTCTTTATTTTTGTTGTATTTTTGTGTATTTAAATTTATATGAATTTAAATGTTGTAATTACTTTCAAATGTGTGTGTAGATAATGATTTTAGAGCAAGGCATAAAAATGAAAGAGAGAGTGGTTTTCATGAAGATTCAAATGTCGGTGCAGAGGGTAAAGGTGGATTTAGGAGGCCGCGTTATCAAGAAACAGAAGATTACATGCCTACGCCCACCTATCCTTCGAATGTTGATGATGAACTTCCCTAGGAATGGATTACTGAAGAAATGATGCTTGAGAAATACTCAAGTGTTAAAATGAGGTTGGAAAATGATTTGGTGGTCTTGGAACTCCCTCGGGAGAGTAAATAAAAGCTTGCAAATTGTTTTTCATTCATTGAAAAACTTTATGGACACATATCAGAAGATGGGGCCAACCACTGACAATTTTGTCAATCTAATGAGGCGGCGAAAGTCAGAGGTGATGGGCCCTGATAAATGGGAGGAAGTAAAAAATAGAGTTTCAAAAGAAGATGTCATTTCGATGTTCAATTTCAAATATGGGCCAAAGTGGAAGATATTGAAGGTGCAATAATTTAAGCACCCTGACATTGCAGAACATCTATATAACAATTTTTTGGCGGCATATGGGAAATTGTCATGAAACGATGAGGTTCCACACTATTTTGCAAGACACTTTTATGCAAAGTTTTTCTTGCACATGCACCCTGATTATACTAGACTATCGTCCAAATAATATGGGACTGGTAAATGATGGACATATGATCGCAAAGGGGAATATCGAAATGAGACATTGTCGAGGCCTCCACAACCTTTAGTACATCACCCAACAGGGGCATTTGCTTCACATTCAAATTTGTAGACTACATCATAGGTTGGAAAAGAGGCCAGGAATGCAATCGGGGAAAATTTGGAAGCGATTTTTTATGGTGTTGATGTTGGTATGAACTGTCAGCAAGCGAAAGTCAATTCATGGGCCATATTTGTTTATAAAATAGATGCAAAGATAGATACCATGTCAGCAGAAGATGTTTTGGAGTATGTAAAATTTTGTCGGGATGGTTGGAAGAAGGTCATTCGAAATGATGACCCAAACTGCAAATTGGTATGTGTTCTAGTTAGTAAATTTTTTATGCATTCAGGATAGTTTACTTCTAATTCTAGATTTAGATATCATTGTATGAATATAAATAATCGAGTTGTTATTGTCATTAATTGCAATTTGGACATATGTTGAATGAATCTCCAATAAGTATGGGACTCGATTCCACAAGTTTAAATTTGAGTGGGTTGAATCATGTATGTGTTTTCTAATAGTTGTTCAATCTCCAATATTTTGAATAAGAGATCAACAACAGTTATGATTTTGTATAAATGTGAATACATTGAATCCTAGATTTAGTTCTTAGTTGTGTTGTTCACAGATCCCTATTCCATCTCCTACTACTTGGGAAGGCTTGTCTCAATTCTCATTGGGAGAGTTTGAAGAGGGTGGGAGTTCACAGGTATCATTTAGTGTGTTAAAATCATTTAAATTTAATGTGTTATAATCATTTAAATTTAATTTTTTAAATTTTCAAATTTGAATTGTGTTATATAGGCTAATGTGGAGAAAATAGTACCTAAGAGTATGCTTGAGAGGGAGATTTCAATTGAGGAGGAAGCGGAGGAAGCACCTAGATTTGGGAAGGATGTGTCCATTCAGGATGATTCATAAATGTATGTTTTTGACTTTTATCAAATTTTTAGTTTAGCCTTTCCTATTCAACACTTTGATCAATTATTTTGAAATATAACCCCTAGATAAGTTTATTGTTGTCTTAAATGGTGTACATTCAAACATATTTAGGGTCAGATCATGATGAAGACCTAATTTTGAACTTGAACATTTGATTATTTGAGAATAAACTCTATCCCACATCAGAAAAGAGAAAGTTTCTAAATTTTCTTCCATTGCAATCCTTTTTTTTTGGTCCAAGAATGGCATAGTATGGACATTTGTGTTTTCTACATACAAAGAAGTGAATTCCTTATTGCCAGGGTATTGTCAAACTCTTAACTAAATTGGTTACCAATCACAAAAATCAACATTCAATTAGATTTACAAATAAGCTCACACATATTGTATATGTGAGCTATCTCACACTTAATTTCAAAGAGCATTTGATTATATCTAATATGAATACATATCATTTAAATGGTTTTTGAAGAATGACTTAATATACATGTGTAGATTTGGGTTTTCTTCATGTACATGCAAGATTATATGAGAACATCTATTCCACCATAGAAAGAGGAGATAAATATTTTCCGGAAGAATGGTTTTTAAAATGAATATTTGTGAACTTTTTTAGATATAAATAATTTTTTTGAAGAATGGCTTAATATGGAGATTTATGAGTCCTTTAATTTGAAAGGGCAATATGGAATTTAATTATATGACCACTGTAGAAGAGGAGAGAAGTATTTTACTGCTAAGGAGATTAGTATTTTTTTGTTGTATAAATATGATCAAATAACATCACCTGGGATGAGAATTTCTGAAGGATTTGGGACCTTATCCACAAGGAGAATTTCACTTGAATGATTTGAGACTTTATCCACAAGGAGATAAGTATTTTATTGGAAGAATGACTTCATATGGAGATTTGTGAATTTTCTTCATACAGAGTTCTATATTTATTTTCAGATTATTATCTAACTCTAACTCACAATTTGTTTTACCAAGAACACAATAACATCACCTGGGATAAGAATTTCACCTGAAGGATTTGGGACCTTATCCACAAGGAGAATTTCACTTGAAGGATTTGGGACTGTATCCACAAGGAGATAAGTATTTCAGTGGAAGAATAACTTAATATGGAGATTTGTGAACTTTATTCATACATGGTTCTATATTTATTTTCAGATTATTATCTAAGGGTGGAATCACGAAGGTGGGTTACACTTTCGTGACAATCTGGTCTCCAAAATTTCGAAAAACCTTTTTTCGGCCGAAAGATATTATTTTCGACCGAACTATTTTTCGGCCAAAAGAATAAACGTCAAATCGAACGGAGAAATAATCGTGCCCTCGATTTGCATGTAGAAATTTGGTCGGCCAGATATTTTCTTTCCGACAATACATTTTCGGCCGAAAGATAGTTCGGACAAAACATTGTTCGGCCGAAAGATAGTTCGGACAAAACATTGTTCGGCCGAAAGATAGTTCGGCCGAAATATAGTTCAGCCGAACTATCTTTCGGCCGAACAATGTTTCGGCCGACAGATGCTTTATATATTAGCCACACATCGAATTTAGAACGTTTAGAATATTTTGTTGGCGTATTCGTTGTCTCGCGAGAGATCTGTGTCGCTGGGGTTGCCGAGGTTGTGGTTGCCGAGGTCGCAGGGGTCGTGAGCGTCATGGGCATCGAGGTCGCAGGGGTCGTGGACGTCGAGATCGCAGGGGTCGTGGAGAGGTCGAGATTGTCGATTATAGGTAAGATATATATGTGTGATTTTTATGTGTTTTCTATGTCGTAATATTTGTAATGTAAACAATTGATCTAGATTTGTTAGTCTGTCGTTTAGATTTTTAGTTTGTCGTTTAGATGTTGAAGATATTTCTTACAATTGAAGATATTTCTTAAAATTTTAGTCTGTCATTTAGATTTTTAAATAAAAACAGAGGACAAAATTTGTGCTATATTTTTGCAATTTTTTAAGTAAAACGGAGAATAAATTATCTGTGATATTTGTAAATTGACACTCACTTCTGAAACCCAACAATTTAGAGTATGGTATTTAGAGTATATATAATTTTTAGTCGTAGGGAGATTGCGCCTGCATGGATGTAGAAGTTCCCTGATTGCGCCTAGTGCATTTCTTCTTTCAATCTCCTCTTTTCAATTCTGAAGAAGAGAAGCCATCTGTAATTCCTGTTATTTTATATTTGTGATCCCGATTGGCTTCTTTGTCTCTTCCCTTTTAATGTTCAATGATGAGGTTAAGATCATTTTCTTACTTTTTTTTCAAATTATTTTCTCTTTATTTAATTTTTGGGACGAATGTGATTAGAACTTTATTAGATATTGAGTTCACAAATTCGTTCATAAATTCGTTGTTCATTTGTTTCAGCTTCAAATGCAATGCTCGTCTAGAAATTTATGTTGCAATCCACTGGCAACAAATTTGGGAGATTGTATTAATTTTTATTTCTCTGATTTGTCTTTTAACGCTTTTAGCTTAGAAGAGAAATGCTGCCAAAGATGAATACAAGTGGATCTTCCTCTTTGTTGAATATGATTAATAGAGATTGTTTCCACTAACCACCCCGTTACTTTTTATGATTTCTTTTCTCTGTTTTGATTTCTTGGCTGCATTCCATTAGAAATTTACAGCCTCTTGTAGGTATTGGAATAGCAATTAATTTCAGAGCCGTTT
>JZKD02S0288337.1:235089-246965 GCA_000966675.3 Picea glauca
CCCCGTTCATCAAACTCATGAATACCCTTAGGGCGTTTGTCAATCCAAAAGGTAAAACAGTAAACTCATAATGTCCAAATCTCGTCTTAAAAGCGGTCTTAGGGACGTCATCCTCCTTGATCCGTAACTGGTGATACCCTTATCATAAATCGATCTTGGAGAACACCGTCGCACCCTTCATTTGATTGAACAGATCATCAATTCTTGGTAAGGGATACTGATTTTTGATCGTAGCCTCGTTCAGTTGACGGTAGTAAATGCAAAGCCTCCACGATCCGTCCTTCTTCCGAATGAAAATAAACGGTGCACCCCACGGTGACACACTAGGACGTATCAGTCCAAGGTCCAACAACTCCTTCAGTTGCATTTTCAACTCTTGCAACTCCGGGGTCGACATCCGATAAGGAGTTCTTGCTATCGGTTAGGTCCCCGGTTTCAGGTCTATAGTAAAATACAATTCTCTTTCTAGCGGCATCCCAGGAAAATCCTCTAGAAATACATCCGCAAACTCCTTCACTACCGGAAGGTGTTCTAGACCTTCTGCTACTCCCTTTTCATTTAGCACAAGGATCGCATAAAGCTTGCACCCCTTGTGCATACTCCTCCGTAACTGTAAGGAAGAGACGAACCTCAGGGATACTCCCTAGTTTCGTCCTACAATCACACGTCTATGTCCTTCATCATTGACCAAGCTCAACCGTTTCGTCTTACAGTTGAGTATCGCCTCATGCGATTCCAACCAATCCATACCAATCATGATGTCATAAGACCCTAAGATCATGACGTACAAGTTGACCCTCGTGACAAACTCTCCTAGGTTAAGGGCACAGCCCGTAACCTTTCCTCCAACCTTCTGTTTGGCTCCCGAATCCATCTCTACGAAGCTAAAATCGTTCTATTCGACTGCCTTTACCTTAATCCTTTTTAGCGTTGCACCAGAAATGAAACTCTCAGTAGCACCTGGGTCTATCAAAATACTAAGGTTTTGGTCAGTGACAGTACCTGTCATCTCGAGCACAGTTGAATGGTGCTCTGTCTGGCGGTTATTCACCATTGCGTGAATCCGATGGGCCTTGCCCATATCTCCCACTGTAGTGGGTCTGGCTGATCCAGACGCTCTGGTCCTCTCCACAGGATAGTCGCGCTGGTAGTGTTTCTCCCCACATGTCCAACACCCCTTCTTCGGCCCAGTAGTCCTGGTACCCAAAGCAGAAAATGACTTCCCACCGGCCTGGAACCCTAGTCTGTTCTGCTGAACAGGCCTAAACTGTTGTTGCGGTGGGCGACGTTGCTGCTGGTGATGTGGTCTTCGATAAGGTGTCCGCTGCTGAGGTGGCGATCGTCGAGGTGTAGTGAATGTGGATCCCCTCTGGAAACCACAATATCCCGGCGTATGTCTCGTCGGTGTCTGATGCTGAGGTGTACCAGTGGAACCCTGCTCTGCTGGTCTCGATGTAGTCCTGATTTGACCCCCACTGCTAAGCTCCTCTTCCGCTATGAGGGCCTTTTGGACAGTGTCGTGCAAGGTTTGAGGCATCACAATCCTAACCTTTGCACGTAGGCTGTTGTTAAGGCCAAACACAAACCTGTTGACCTTGAGCTTCTCTGTGTTAAGGTGTGGAGCATACCGGAGTAGCTCCATAAAACGTGCCTCATACTCAGGCACTGTACGACCTCCCTGTCATAATGCGTTGAACTCATTGAGCTGACGCTCAATGAATTCCTCTGAAAGATACCTCTCTCGGAACCATTCCTCGAACAGTTCCCATGACACATCTTTGACGGCCATGTTTAGTTGCGGCAGGAGCGTCTTCCACCACAGAAGAGCACTCCCCTTCAGTTGAAATACCGCCATGTGGACCTTCATGTTGGAGGTATAATCACGAAGTGCAAAGTACATCGCCATATTCTCCAACCATGCCTTGGCGGCTGAGTCGTCCGGGGCACCAAAGAACTCGGGAAATTTCACCTTCTCGAGTTCACAGTGAATGCTAACAGTAACGGTCGATGCATGTGGCGAAACCTCAGCAGGTGTCAGTGCCCTGGCCTCATCTCTGTCCAATCGGCTGATCAGTGCCTCGGACATGCGCTGAAAAGATCTCATCATCCCAACAACATCGCCAACCGCTATATGCTCCTGTCTGAGAACCTGCTTGCCTCCCTGGGGGTTAGACCCCTCAGGCGTGGATGCTACTGGAGGCGTCACGCCTCCTCCCCTAGCACCCCGTCGTCAGCTGCCACGGCGTCCTCTGACCATGATTTCCTGCACGCACACAATCAAATCGATCAGCACCAGTATAATAAAATCAATCGTGACAACGAAAGCCATAGCGAATCCCAAGTCGCGGGTCGAACCGGCTCTGATACCATATGTAATGACCTCCTCGCTTACGACAACAATTCTGATAACAGGTGCAATTTTTTTATTTTTATTTTTAAGGTGCGTGCACGCATGTAAAGAGGAAACATACACACTTGACTCTATGTTGCCACCCGACGACTAACAAGATGCAACCACGATGATCAAAACAAGAAGACATAGGTGCACCATAAGTAACTGCAATATAAACGACATACAGGGTTATGCACAGTATGAACACAGAAGGAAAAATCCATGGTAGTAGATCTTACTATTCTACATAGGAAAGCAGGGCGTTTAATCTTAGTTCACTGCTCCAGAGAGAGAAGGTCATATAGGCTCCTAGCCGACTGCTCACGCAGAAACTAGTAATCTCTGTCAGGTGTGTCGAAAGAGTGGAAACCCTACCTTTAAAGGGCCCGAGACTCTTGATATGGCACTGTATTCGTTACACAAAAATCAATCAACAATAATTAAAACTGACTACCCCTCCATCCTACCCTGCAATGGTTAGGACCTCCAAGACACATAAGCAACGCTCAAGCCCAGGTTCCCATCGATTTTAACCATTTAAGGTCTCAGGGCTGGTGACTGTTCTAAGGAACATGGAGGTGTCTACATCCCACCCGACACAAGAAGACCAAGCAAACGCTACATCAAAATCACAAGACAATCGCTACGCGATCACATCCAACATCATCACAAGAATTCCACGGTGTAAGAAAATTTGATTGCGAAATCCAATCATAAAACAACATAAGTGTGAGCGCAAGAAAATAACCTTATTTAATTTAAGATGCAATGGTAATCCCCCTTTTTCTCACGGGGCCATACATATCATCATTTATTGAAATCAATTACATCCGTCAGCACTTCTCCAAGTTTAGAAACAACTAACATCATGTAGGCTAATTAGAATAAATAACATTATAACTAAGTCGTTTAGCACTGGAAACTAAGCAACAGTTCTGTCAAGGTGACTTAACCATGCCCCCGACAATTGTCCACTCCCACCTTAATAATTACCAAATTCTAGTTGGGCAATTAAATTTTAACCCAACTCGGTTGTAGGTCATTACATCCATTGAACCAATGCTAACTAAAGAACTCGTTATATTGAAAAATTATAGGGTGTTATGATTAATTTCCTTTCATGCAATAACAAATATATATATTTTCTACTTCCTTGTTCAACTAAATTTGGCAATGAAATTTAAATAACAAATGACAAAATAATAATAAAATAACAATTTAACTAAATGAGGAAAATAACAATCGAAAAAGTAAATATTATGATAATTCTTTTTAGCTGACAGAATTCGATTATCAACCCACAAATGACGATTGAAAATAAAATAATGATTTAGCAAGACAATCATTTATGAAGATAAACAAGAAATACGAGAGGATGTTGCCACCTATAAATTGAGATAATCTATTCTTATCATGACTAGTGCTTGTAAATCTATTCTAACAAACATAGGCGAACTACAATATGACTACAGTACAAGGCCATTAAGATTAGAATAATCATATTAATCTTGTAAACACATGTCCATTGTGATTAGAGTACATGGCAATCAGAGTACAAGTCAACTATGTTTAGAGGGTAAATCTGGGCAACGTAAATGATTAGAACACCTGRAAATATATGGMAATTAAKATAGAATGTAACTTTGTAAATCATGATTAGAATAATCTRTTCTAATCGCTTTCTCAWGGCAATTATMAATAAAGCACCGAMGGACTACTATACATTTACCATACACCACAGCTAAATTAAACCAATTTAACTAGACTGTAATGAATACGACCATGCCAAATTAACCATGCTAATTTAATTTAATTTAACAATGCGGTAATGAACACACGGTCCTCCTTCAAATCCAATTCCATAACCAATACACGCTGAATTAAGAACGCACACCGTCATTTATAAAAACGAAATGGCAGTAACTTGTAAAACGAAATGACAATAATGACAGTAATGACAGTAAAATAGTAATGACAGTAATGACATTAAAATAGTAATGACAGTAATGATAGTAAAATGAAATGACAGTAATGACAGTAATGACAGTAAAACGAAATGACCGTAATGACAGTAACTTGTGAAACGAAATGCCCCAAAAAAATGAAATGCCCACAGGGACTAAGGAAAACACCCATCGGCAAATGAAAAATTCCCACACTAATTAAAAACGGCCACCGGCAAATGGAAAAATGCCATCACTAATTTAAGATGCCCTCAAGCAAATGGAAAACACCCACAGAAGGTAGAAACTCCCATGGCAAGATAAAAATGCCATGGCTGAATGGTTAAAACACCCACTGAGATTTTAAACGCTCATAGAGAGGAATTCGCCCATAGCAAATAAAAAAAACGCCCATAAACAAATGTAAAACGCCCACCATCATTACACACGCCTATGGAAATAAGAATGCCCACAGCAAGGTATAAAAACGCCCAACGAATTGAAACACCACAAAATGAATGCAGAATGCCAACAATTTCCAAAATGCCCATCGAAAACCAACCATAAAAACAAATTCTTCAACGGATCGAAGGATAAATAAAAATAAACCTTTGCCAACACTCATACAGATGAATGCCAGATCTAACACCAGATAAACTGATCTTAGAAATCACAAAAAAAAAACAACAAAAGTGCCAGAGCGAATGCCATTACAAGATTTAATTCCATGAAATATCCAGCAATGAGATCGCCATAACCAACATTCAGAACATCTTATCCAACAAAAGTTTTCCAGAAACAATATCGTTGTAGAATACAAGGACGAATTACAACAGCTAAAGCAACATCTTTACACCAATACAACATAATCGCCGAAGTAAATAACTAGGTAGTCTACTCTACTAAACACATGAGCATATCGTTGCCTTGCGCCCACTTCGGATGGCATCCCACGCTCCGTTCCACGTCCCGTGCTCTGTGCCTCTCTCGCTCGTCGAACGTAAAGAATACACCGGTACCTCCCAGCCAATCACTAGGGGTACTATGCTTCCCTCTTAGCCCCCCGAGCCGCAAAGGGGCCACACAAGATCCAGAAAATAAGTCTAGCTTCTCAGCTTGCCTCGCAAGGCTGAGCTACCACTCCAATATGAGATGAGAAAAACCCAACTCCTCATAAGCAATCAGTCAAGCCACAATCCGGTAGCGTAACGTTACGCTAACCCTTCATCCCTTCTTCCTCCTTTTCCCCTTCTTTTATAGAAATTTGAGACCCGCCTACTTTCCCTAAATCATTATTAATTTAAGTTTTAATGACAATCCTCTAAAAATTCTGTGCCGTCCAAGTGTCACTCATCCCCCATGTTTCTCCAAAATTATTTTCTTTAAAAATTTTAAAAGACTCATTTCCCTCACCCACCTAGAGTCACTCCTAAAATTACTCCTAGGTGTTCCTAGATCCCCTTACATTGCTTTTAATAACTTTCCCTAAATGAAGTTGCTAAATTTAGTTCATTTTAGTAAGTCCTTAATTGTTGATTCCTTTTTTCTTTTTACCCTATGTCCCCTACTTTCCTTTATTAAGTTTCCTTTATTACAAGTTTCCTTATTTCTATTATTTGTTCCTTTATTTTTTTCTCTAAAACCCAAAAAGATAAATGCGCTTATTAATCTTTTCATTATATTTCTAAAATCCTAACTTTTATACCCCCACACTTTAATAATTTTATTTCTTCTTTAAAACTTAAAACCATGGGTTTCAATTAATTTATCTCCCTCATTAATTTACCCCCCCTTAATTTAAGAAGACTTTAACTAACACTTAGGAGGGTTTTAGTTTACGCCCTTATGTTTATTTTTGTAGGATCTTTTCTTAGGGCTTATCAAAATTTTATCTTAGAGATGTTTTAAATTTAGGTTTAGATTTGAACTAGGCGACAATTAATTAGGGGAGTCATTTTGAGAATTTCTTCAGGCGTTAAGGTCTTTAGGGTCATTTAGGTTTGTCTCATCATCACCATCAATGTGACATGCCCTTCAGGACACACTACGTGCTCCAAGGGTGCCACTCGCCTTGTTTCTTTCTGTTGCGCTACGTGCCCTTCAGGATGCACCACTTGCTCCAAGGGTGTCACTCGCCAACTTGTGTTTCTTTTGTGCGACGTGCCCTTCAAGATGCACCACGTGCTCCAAGGGTGCCACTCATTGACTTGACTGATTGGTAGACATCTATAACCCCTAAAGTCAACACTCCGCCAGGTGAACTTGTGGGAGACTAAGGGCTCTAAGGAATAAGGCCCCCTCCTTATTGCGTGCCCCTTAGAATCATCGTGAGCGACTGTCGTAGTCTGCCCTCACGGCATTGTGGATCCTCTCGAGCTAGGTAATCATTAACCTACAGTTCAAGCCACGGCGAAAGTGCTAGTAGGTTGTGGCAAGGATGTTGTCCACACCTCTCCCTCAACCTCTCTGGAAATCGTGTGTGGCCCCTTTACTCCATATGTGAGTCCAAGGGGTTCCACCGATGCCTCCGCATCCTCAAGGTCCAAAACCCTGCACACTCAATGCAACTGAGTCAATAGCACCTGTCTAAATCAAGTAGTGAAAACATCATGTCGTCTATCATAATGCATCATAATCAAGTATAAATGTATTAACATCAGAAAAGTCCACATCACTTGCGAGAAAGTGTCCTCAAATAATAAGTTTTCTCAGTGGGTCAGAGCAGGATGTTACAAATCTTTAACATATCCTGCATTTTCATTTTCACAAATATCTATGGATTTTGTGTCCTCTATGCAAACTAAGCAAAAACAAGACTCATTTCTTCTATCAACTGCAAATACATTTTGAAAACGTTTTGTTTTAACTGAATGTAGTTTTCGTGTCCCAGGTATTGTACTGGTGTCATATGAGATTGATCTATTTACATATTGTATTCCAACATACCAAAAAAACTTGCACAAAACAAGAACTTGTTAACTTGAAATCTCTCAAGAAAATGATTGAAGTTTAAATATAAATTTGAACATGTTCAAATAAAAATATCTTGTGTACATGTGTAACATTTATATATAGACACATGTGCACACATCCCTTGATGGATTATATTCATGGATTAGCGTCATTTTGAACCATTCAACAACTTGTTCGGCAGATTCAAATCAATCGGCATGAGCGTTTATATAATACCTTCGAAGTTCTCATTTTACACATGCTCATGCACTGTCGTGCTCTCCTTTTCCATGACCAGTCTCAAAAAAAATCCAACAATGTGTAATGTTTAATTTTTTATGAAGATGGCATAACCAATAGAACGATTGTGAAGATTTGAATTGACCCACACACCCATATGACCATATCCAATGTTGATCGAATCTGATTTCGCATTCTTTCAATGAATCATAAAATTTATCAAAACAATGTTGTACATAATGTGTGTCGTGTGCTCGATCATCACTTATATAAAAGTGATATTCTTTAATAACATTTCGATTGTCATTGGTTATTTCTATGTTATCAAGACATCATTGATCATGTCTATATAGAACGTGGAAAAATATCATGACTGATCAGAATGATAATATTCACTATGTATTTCTTTTTGTGCAACGAATGTGTAATTCTCTGCAAAATCAACTACAGACAAAATTGTCCCTGGTGGAAACACTTCACGGTATTGTTTGAATTGTAGATCTTTCCATAGAGCTCTATGTGAATGCTTGGTGTATTTATAAATTTATTCCTCAAACTTCTTCAAAAAATATATCACACATATTTTATCTACCTTCAAATCAAACCTTTTGGAAATAACATTTGAAGAATGTGGAGTCGTGCTATTCATATATTCATATCTCTTCCAATTGACTGTTATATTAGAAAATGATTGATAATTCATATCAATATGATACTTTGAATGAAACAAACTTAGATTTCCACAATGATCACACTTATTTCCAACAACACATTTGTTTTTGTAAAATAAAACATCATCTTCTCTTTCACATAGAATTTCAGATATAAAAACACGGAATGTGGAAGGAGGTGAACCTGGCCATAAAGTTTTACCAAAATCCAAAAAAGTGTCATAATACAACTCAAATTCCACATGATAACAACAACAACAAGTGTCACGAACAATGATGGGTCTAACAAACCATGGTTTTTGTTGCACAAATGTCTTGATGGAAATTTTAACTTCTTTGTGCTCTTCTTTGAACTTATTGAACAATTATATTTGTGTCATTGGAAATATATGTTTTGGATGTTATTCATATTGTTTTCGTGTTATTCTTCATCGCAACACATCCCTTGTATGTGGTGAAACACGATATTCTTCCAACCAACAATTACGGGCCAATTCTTTAACATTTTCTGCAAGTCTATCTTTGTATGGTTGTCTAGAAATCATTGTCCAACAAGCCAGTTCATCATTTGAATCTATTTGCAATTGAAATTTTCTATGCTTGTGCAATGTTTTTCTTGACATTCCCATAGTTTTTTCCATGTGTCTTGTCAAACGATATTTTATATTGTTAGATGAAACAACTGTTGTTTGTATCACTCTACATGCAACACTGACATCTGTTTTTCGAGATTTTTCAAAAGATTTTAATACACTAGTTATATTGTCAAAGACATTTTGTTTCACCTTTGTATCCTTTGTTGACTTTTGAATACCCAATAATGGTGTAGTTGCTTTTAACTTTCTTGTCTTCATTAGACAAAGTAAAAGTGGAGTTTGTATTGTTACTGATTCATCTTTGAAAAAAGTATTATGCATATTCTTAGTTCGATATCTTATATAATGCTTAGTTTTTTTCTTCCCAAATTTGTCAATATCAACATTTCCTAATATTTCATCATCAATGTTGATATATTCTCCTGCATGTTTCAATTTAAATTTTATATTAAAAAACAAAATTGAACACAAATTCACTAAACTATATATACAAGTGTTCATCTTGTATTATCTAAATTTATGTACATACCTATAGGTGATTCGTCTTCTGCTTCAATTTCGGTTTCAACGTCTTCTGTTTCAATTTCGATTTCAACGTCTTCTTCGACATTATGAGACAAATCTATTTATGGTTTTTTGAAAAACTTCAAAATTTTAATTACAATCAATTATATTATTTACAATATTTTAAATTTGAATTCTATACTTTCTTAATACAGTCCCAATGTGTGTCGTGTGCTCGATCATCATATGTGCATGCATACTTGGTTGAACTTCTTCTTATTGAAAATCTCTATTTACATTATCATCGTTTCTTTCTTCAATATTTGCACATTCTCATTTCTTTCTCCAATAATGCTCTTTCCTTTGTTCGTTTTGGCGAGTATCATATCGAGTGTGATCAAATTTTATCTTGCACAAACTTTTGTTTCCTATGACTTTTATAGTTATCTGTAAAAGATATGTTCAACAAAGACTTCACCTTGAAAAAATGTTCAACATTTATCTTTCAACATATAAATTGTTGTTCCAATAAAAACTTGAACAAACATCAATTACCTTATTCAACAAAAACCAAAAAGATGATTCGAAACTTTGATTAGGTTCTCTAGAAAACCATCATGTATCGATATCGATCCTCCGATTAAGCCTATGGAACAAAAGGAATAAATAAATAAAGAAAAGAATACAACTGTAATCAGTAATAGAAATGCTTTGAAATCCCTATCTTTGAGCTCATATATGTTACCCATCTGATGAATTGTGTTAAATGTGTTTGGCCGAAAGCGTTTTTATATGATTTGATGCGAAATGAAACGATACGACGTGTCTTTTCATTTTTTCTGACCAACAGAATTCTCTCAAAATCTTTTGGTCGAAACAAGGTTTTTTCGGCCGAAAACCTTGGAAACGGTTTAGTTTTTACGGTTTTCGTTAAAATTTATGTTTTTGGCCGAAATATTATTGTTTCGGCCGAAATATTATTTCAGCCAAAAACTAAAAATTGGGACTATATTCAGAAACCATAGAATTCCCCCAAGCTTACATGAACTTCGGAGGTTTCAAAATCCTACAAATACTCAGAATTTGGTTTCGAAAATGACACCAGCATTTGCAAAATTGTATCTACTTTCAATTCCTATAATTTTTTTTTATTTTCATTATTTTTATCTAATTTTTGTTTTTGTTTTTTTAAATTACTTCATAATATTTTCAACAAACATTATGATTCGGTGAAATGAAATATCTGTATCTCTAAAAATATATAGTGAAAATTTTAGAAAAAATTACATTCATAATCCTTAAACTGTTCTTTTCAAAAGGGTATATTTAGATTTTACTTTTAAGTAAAAATTAAGATAGATACAAGGTGTAGAAAAACATGTGTTTAAAATCAACAACGTTTTCATCTTGGTCAACTTCAAAAAATTCTAGAAATTATAATATTCATCCGTTAGATTCAAAATTATAGTCATAATATAATAGAGTCGTTTTAGATTATTGCAGTATATTTTGTTTCTTAAAAACATAAATTTAATAATAGATACATTGTTGTGGGAAAAAATAACTCATTATCATTCATTTCATGTTTAAGGAACATACTGTTAAACAATTGTCAAATTGACATATCAAATCTTGATCAAAAAATTGAAAAATAGTCATTGGAAAGCTAACAAAATTATTCACAAGTTTTGTTTTTACTGTAAAGTGAAATTCTAAATAAAAAAAATACTTTTGTATGTCAGAAGTTGAAGAACTTGTGAAAATATAGTTTTTTTCCTCATAAAACAAGCAAAAGTGTTACCCATCTTCATGATTTTACCCATACTAATTAAATTTTCCACTCAATTATTTCCCCCATTTCGCTTGGGCTCCACATAGCCTAATCTCAGTATTACCTCTGACGAGGTCTTGGGAATGAATGTTCAAACGTTTTCCCTAAATGTTTCCTTCAATGCATATACACATCTTCTTTTTAGTTGCAGTATATGTCTCCCAAGTACTTGTCTTCATAGATTTTATTAAAAGTGCTTCATTATAGATGTTATTCATCTACCTTCACTTTCTTATTCAATTGATCCCACCAGAGGTTTTCATCATCCATAGTTGATAACTAGAAAATTTGGTGTTTCAAGGAGTTGAAGTCATACAACAACATGTCTCTCAATGTTGACTAACCAGGCTCTACCGCATTCCCTTTTTTGATATACCCGTTAAAAGTGGGCATCTTATGTTTCCTTAGTTCATATCCCTATTTTAGCATTAAAGTGGAACTTGTCAATTAGGGTTCGCATCTATTGTCAATATTCCTTATTGGTTCTCTAATTTTCATCTCATTAACTCAAGAACTCCATTTATTTCACAAAGGCATGTAAATTTCCCATTCACTTAACTCTTTAAAGTTTCTAATCCCATGATAATTCCTCATGATTCTGATGTTTATTGAGAGACGAATGATCCTAAGTGGTTCCCTTGTTCTCACTCTAGATTCTAGAACTCAAGGTATCCATGATCAATCTTCTTGTTGTATATTAAATATAAAGGATTTCTTAATCATGATAAATGATGTTGTATATTAAAT
>JZKD02S0288337.1:258988-282958 GCA_000966675.3 Picea glauca
ATGGTTGGATGCACTTGTTTATGGTACAGGTTGATTACAGGTTGGTGCATGGTTGATGCACTTGTTTATGGTACAGGTTGATTACAGGTTGATGCATGGTTTAGATTTATTGGTAGAGGTTTACAACGGTATATCTCATAGTGATAGTTTGACAGTGGTTCCATCATTCTCTTTTATTTCAGGATGGCAGGACGGGGCAAGGACAGGTGGTTCTGGCCACCTTTTGGTTGTAGTCGAAGAACATTGGGGGTTGTAGCCTCCTTCTGGTTGTAGTCAAAGAATTGGGGAGTTGGAACTTCCCTCGGGTTGTAGTCTGAGAAACTAGGGGGTTGGAGCCTCCTTCCAGTTGCAGCTGGAAAACAAAGAAAGTTGGTGCTTCCAATGAATGTAATTCTTCAATACATATAAGAAAAAGCATTATGTGGTTTTCTCCTGATTTGGGTTTCCACGTAAAACACCGGTGTACTATGTATGTGTGTGATTGTTTATTTCTTACTTCTCATTATTGGATAATAATTCTACATTGATATAACATTTGAATAAAGAGGATTATAATTACACTATTATTGATTCACCCCCCCTCTCAGTAATCCAACAAAACTAAGGAAAATGCATCTATAAACTATTTTGGATTTTGTATTTCACTTGGATGGCCTATTTCTATCCTTTGAATTATAAATCTGGTCCATCTTTCATAGAGAAACATTGCATAAATCCTGGAAGGCAATCGACATTTCAATGCTTACAAAGATAGACCAAAAACATGGTGCACTTGATGTTTTCTATATTCTAATTGTTCCTTATAACTCTTCATCTTGTCCTTCCATTTTTCTTCCTGAGAAATGCACATACCAAACAAATTTTCTTTCATCATCTGATAGTATGTCAGTGACTTTATTTCTCAATGATTCCCAAATAAAATATTCCATCCATATTCATCTAGTTAGGTTGGCCAGGTTTTAACTGCAAGAATGCATAAGTATTAACCATGATGTCATCTAGAATAGTAATAATGAACTTATCACCATAAGAGAGATGATCCCATGTTTTTTCTTGTGACTCTTCAGCTAGTATATCTTCAAGAACCTCTACTGAGGCACTTTCAAGGTTCTCAGCCGAGACATCTTCAAGACTCTTAAATGATGCATTCTCTGGATTCTTAAGTTCCTCATATATTATATTTTCAGGGTTTGTTTTTTATGTATTCTTAGGATTTTCATTTGATGTATTATTAAAAGTTGGTGTACTTTCATAGTTTATAACCCTTATAAGGACATCCATATTCGAACCTTGAGATTTGTATTTGGTAATATTCCTTTTTAATTTCAATTTTTGTAATTGAATCATTTCAATGGAATTAAGAAACCTCAAATACAATGGCCTATTATGTAAGTAAGGTCTATGTGAAGTCTAGGAATTTGAATCTTACCTTTGTGTTTGTCAATACGCTTTTTGGAGGACCCTTGTAATGCTTATGTTGCTTCCTCTGGAATCATCTCCATTTGAATATCATCATCCCTTGAAAACATTGGTTCAAGAATTGGTGAATTAGCCTAATCTTCCATATCATTTTCATTGTCTCGTGGTAGAGTTTCATCCCTTTCAAACTGTCATGATCCAAATTCTACAACTCCTTGCATTGTATACATTTTTCCTTGGGAAAGGGTTTAATTACCCTTGAATTCACTTGATTCTAATCTCATAGAAATATGATGTATGCCCCTCTTCCTTTGAGGTAAGGTTCCAATTCTATCATATTATGAATCTGAAACAATGTTCATTGTAGGCATTGAGGTAGAGGGTTCTCCTCAATTTTGTCTTCTTTGACTTTGATGAACATGGGGAGTAGCACTCTTTCTCTGTGCTTATGAATAATCACATTCCCTACCAAAAAAATGTCCCAAGTCCATCCCTTATTTTCTAGCTATTTCATGATAATAATTTTAACAAGGCCATGGTGATATAAACCACTTGAAGGATCTAGTCCTCTCTAAACTATGATAGCCATTTTTTAGAGGTTTTTTAGGAGAAAGAAGGGAAGGTTAATATATTGTTTATTTTTGAGGTGGAGAAGAAATCTAATGTAATAATGAAAAATCATGCTAAACCACCACTCACATGTAATAAACTTTTGAATATAGAAAAATACCTCTTTCCATGGTGAGGTAAGTCGACTTTGTGACACCCCTTTCCTAAAATATTTGACTCAAATTGTCTGGTGTATAAATTGTGGCCAACTATCTGGTGGGATTATTAGGCTCTTTGACCAATTCTATCCATTCATCTATAACCATGTAGCTTCAGTGATAATTTGTTCTGTCACCTCCAACTTCAAACCTCAGAACTCACTCTTGATTCCATTAAATGGTTGGGATAATTCTAGAGTTATATGATGGTTGTTTCCCTGGAACACTACAAGGAAAACACCTTATAGCAAAGTATTTTATGGAGTTTTTTAGCTTTCCAATATTTGACAAAATTTTCTAAAAAACCTCCGCTATTCAAAGTAGAGGTTTTAAAGGATGTTCCATATAACTACAAAAAAATGGGCGGGCATAGTTTTTAGCGTGTAATGTCCCCCATCCCAACCAAGGGACATTGTGGTGTAGAAAACTCTTAAAAACAAAAACTTGGCTAACTAAATAATTTTCTTTACAGCTAATTGATTTCCTATATCTTTTAGCTACAAATTAAAACAAATTTAACTATTGTTCTCTACCATTACATTGATGCATCTACAACATATCAAAATAACATGAATGTGGCTTAATAATTCACACAACAACATATAAATCATTCTTAACTACACAAATTTCATGCACAACAAATAAAATCATAAATACAAGATAGAAAAATAGATAAACATGTATCTTCTAACATTGGTTGTTGATCCATATTTTATGAGCAGAACAAAAATGAATATAGATTATTATTATTCTTAACACAGAGACACAAGAATAACAAAGATATAGTAAAACTGGTTTCTATTCAATAAGAAAATGTGTTGAAACTGTAACATGTAGTGGAAAACAAGATTGCTAGAATGGTGGCAGCTTATCTCTGAGAAGAGATGTTACGGTTGTGCTCATTCACAAGAAGATGGTTACAATGATTCTCTCCAAGACTTTTTACAATAAATAGGATTTCCAAAACCCTAGACATCCAAAAACCTAACCCTAGGATATGAAGCGCCAAAATTCATGTGGGCCCCGTTAGGGTAAGCTAGTACATCAACTTCCCGAGGTCATAACTTTTGCATACGATATCCCTTTTAGGCGCACGATAGCCCATTGGAAACGTATATTTGAGGACTTCACATGTTGTCGTCATATTCTAATTCAATCTACAATATAACTATGTCAAGCCCTAAAAACGTTGTTTAGGGCCTCAAAATGACCCCGAAAGTCAAGGACCCGAAAACTAGGAAAAACCTGTCAAACTGGAAAACTGCCAAAATGAGCTAGTTGGAATAGGTGGGATGCCACCGATATCCATCTAGATCAATCCTCCCCCATTAGGAAGCAATGGTCTCCATTGCATTGATTTCCCCCATTAGATGAGGAATTTTTTTATGAATTAGCCCCCGGGTGAGCCACTTGCCTTGGTGCAAGAGTTGCCCTACTTTGACAACTCAATAAAGTTGGATCCTTTGTTGGTGAGTTCCCTTGACCTATGTGTCCACAATCTGATCATTGGATTCATGTCGTATGCAGTCAAGTTTGATCTCTATTGGTGTCAATTGCTTTGTTATCTCTAAGGTGTCCAACAATGGCAGAAAGTGCAGGCCAAGGAAAGGAGATCCACGTTGAATACTAAGTGCAAGCCAAGGAAAGGAGGAATGTTGAGCTCAAAAGAATTGTCACCCATAGCCTTGGTGGTGGTCTAAGGTTCGTAACGGAGTGGTAAAATATTTATATCAAGCCCTGTAAGGTGCTTTTTTCTGCAAGTGTAACCACACTTTGTCTCCCACCTGAAACTTATGTGGCACTTGGTGTTGATCATGGCACTGATTGTACTTTACATTGGACTTCTATAAAATATCTTGAACCTGTTGGTGGATGTACTGGATCCACTCAATGAAACGGGAGGCTTTGTCAACTTTAGTTGGAGCAAGTGATGAATCGGCTAGGGTGGTTGTAAGAGTTAGTGCAACATCCATGGGACCCAATGGTTGGAATCCCAACCCAACCTGAAAGGGGTTCTGGTCGGTTGAGATATGTAGGGATTTGTTGTAGCTATGATGAAAATAGGGCAGACTCTCATCCCATGTGCGAGGGTGCTTGTAATTGTACATGCACATGATATGCATGATCATCCTATTGACAACCTCAGTTTGGCCATCTGTCTCGAGGTGGAAGGAAGTGGACTTGGTGAGCTTGGTGTCTAGTAGTGACCAGAGGCTCCACCAGAATTTTTTAGGAACCGACTGTCCCGATATGAGACAATGGTTTGTGGGATTCCAAAATGTACCCAAACTCGTTCAAAGAAGAGCTTGACAGTGGCCTCTGTTGTGATGCTCTTCTTACAAGTGGCCAAGATCGCCATCTTGGAAAAGCAATAAACAACCACAAAGACACAGTCATTTCCTCTGTTGGTGGAAGGAAGGCCCGACATGTAGTCCATTGAGATGGATCCCCATGGCCTCTCAAGAGTAGGCAGAGGGTTGTGCAGGCCCTATTTCTTAGTGGTCGGTTTGGCAATAGCACAGATAATATGGGCCTGATATAATTGTTGACATCCTATCAAAGTTTTGGCCAATACAAATGTTTTTGCATCACTGTCACTATCTTTTCAACGTCGAAGTGTCCTACCACCCAACTGTAGTGGGATTCCCAAATCAACTTCTCTAGCTCGCTTGATGGAATGCAGAGATGGCCCAGTTGACACAATAGCCCATCCTGAATATGGAAATTAGTGACAATTGAGTTTGCACCCAACATTTGGTATGTGGTGACGAACTCAAGGTCTATCTCATAGAGGTTGGGTTATCCGGAGGTGTCGTGGCCGCAAGATTCTAGCACCATGGTGAGTGTCACGACTAGAGGTTGATTGAGGTAATCAACGACTCAATTGGTACTTCTTGGTTCATACTTTATGCTGAGGTGGAACTGTTGCAAGTATGTGGACCACTTCTGATGGAGATCATTCTACAATTTTCCTTGTGTCTGCATGAACTACAATATTTTATGATCCATGTGGATGATTGTCTCCTTCCCAAGAATTCAATGTCTCCATTGGTGGTAGTCTTGCACAATGGAGTACATTTGTTTGTCATAATTAGGGTACTTACAAACAACATATGATAGTGTCTCGCTATGGTAGGCCATAGGGTGGTCATCCTGAGTGAGGACTGCACCCACAACATAGTCTAAAGCATCTGTATCGATCTCAAAGGGTTGATGCAGGTCTAATAATGAAAGTACCGGGGCCAATCACAAGTGTTGCTTTAAATCATTGAACGCTTTTTGTTTGGACAGGCCCCACACAAATGTTTTCTTACCACCACCCATGGTTTCTTGGTTGAGGGCCCATGCAATATGGGAGAATCCTAAAATGAACCTGTGATAGAAATTAGCAAGGCCTAAGAAGCTTCGAAGCTTAGTGAGTGTGGTTGGGGATAGACAGTCACAGATGACATGGATCTTGGTTGGATCCACATGCACGCCATGTTGATCCATGATGTATCCTGGGTATTGGACCATGTCCATGCCGAAGGAGCATTTTTCTAATTTGGCATATATCTTGTGTTGTCACAGGGTGTATAGAACCTATTGAATATGTTGCAAGCATTCCACCCAAGTCTTGTTGTAGATGAGGATGTCATCCAAATACACCACTAAAAAAGTATTGGTGAAAGGTTTTAGGATACCTTCCATCATCCTCATGAAAGTTGTTGGAGCATTTGTCAAACCAAAGGGCATGACCAACCATTCAAAAAGACCTTTTTTTTACTTGAAGGCAGTCTTCCATACATCTGTATGTTCTATGGGGACTTGGTGGTAGCCAGACTTCAGATCAATATTATTGAAGTATTTGGCCCCCTTGAGCTAATCAAAGAGATCGTCCATTCTAGGAATCAGGTATCGGTTCCTGACTGTGATTTTATTTAGGGCCCGATAATCAATGCAGAGTCGCCAGGTCCCGTATTTCTTCTGCACCATCATGATTGGCCTGCCACAAGGCAATGAGCTAGGACGGATGTGCCCCTTATGGAGCAATTATTTGATCTATCACTTGATCTCCTCATTATATAACAAAGAGTGACAGTAGACTGGCCCATTCGGCAATAGTGTGACAGGGGTCAGGTCGATGGGATGCTTGACCTAATAGTACAAAGGTACCTTGGTAGGTGCGGAGAAGATATCTTTGTATTTTTCCATGACCTTGTCCACTTAATTATGTTGTGTGGGAAGGTCAACCACCGAAGCCCTGGATGTGGCCGCAATCTTTCTCTCACTTTGAGAGCGAATCACAAAGAAGACTAACTTCCCAACCTGAGAGATGACCTTCCTACATTGATTGGCAGAGATCAAGGAAATAGCACTAGGTGGCACTGCCTTAGGTATCCTGTATAATTTCTTGTTCAAAGTAATAATAACATTGTGAGGCCTAGACTCATGTACAACATGAATTTTCAATAAATAAGGTTGGACCAAAAGAACATTGCAAACTTTGAGAGGAGGAACATCACACAATACCTCGTCTTTGAAGGGCTTGATGTCATACGACATACAGCATTGTTGGTTGACGCTTCCTTGGTAGAGCCATCCAATAGTGTAGGGTTGCGGGTGTGGCATTGTTAGCAGGGCTAGCCGCTTTATGACCTCTTTTTAGATGAGGTTCTTCTAGCTACCGCTATCAATGATAAAGTGCATCGACATGCCTTTTACCCACATCTGTGAATGAAAGATATGCTCGACTTCTTCTGGCTCGTTTAGTTCACTAGGTTGGACCTTGGTGGTAGCAATAGTGGCACTAGGTTCCTCGTCAGTGATCTTTCTTCCCCTTTTTGGTTATGACTAGGAGTCAAAACCCACACCTGATTCAAAAGGCTTTCACTTCAGCCACTAGTGATTGCTTGGAGTGACAATTAGCAGTGTTGTGCCAAGGGCTCTTATGGAAGTCACACCACTTCTTGGTATCTATCTTTGTCTTTTCGGTGTCCTTCTTTGCTTGCAGCCTAGACTAGTTTTCCTGAGCCTGTATGTATTTTCTCTATCCTTTGTTCTACGGGTTAGGGATTCCCTTTACTTTCTTCTAATGTGAGGGGTTCCCAGACCCAAATTGTCGTGTCCTTTCTTTAATCTTTTTCTCAATTTTGACGGCATATCGATAGGTCATGCCCAAGGATGAGATGTCTAAAAACTCCATTTCAGCCTGAATGTATCTATGTAGACCACTACGATACTTTAGCACTAGATGTCACTCATAATATTTGATACCCATCTTGGTGCACAAGGTATGGAAGATATTTGTGAACTCTTGCATTGCTTGGTCTCTTTCCTACCACAATGTGGTCCATTTTGTATATAGTTCGTCATAACTTTCGAAATGGTAGTATTGTTCCTTGAGAGCGTCCCTGAAGGACTCCTAGGTGACCGTGACTGTAAATAATGAGGGTTCCTCTATTTCCTTTTTCTCGAAGAAATTCTCCCACCAATATTTTACATGGGGGACGGATTTGAGGAGCACAGACGTAATATTTTCTCTGTTCAGAAAGTTATGGACAGAAAAATACTCTTCTAGCAGATTTAACCATTTGTCTACAACATATGCGTCTATCTGACCTTCAAAAATGGGAATATCAAAGTTTATTTGTACCTTGAAGGGGGCGACGCCTTCATTTGAGGAAGATGTGTCACATGTTGGTAGCTATCGAAGGATTTGCACAAAACTATCCATCATTTCATTCATTTGTTGCATGAGGGCTTCCTCGAGCAACATTTTGAAAGGATCTCATACCCTATCATATTTATTGTATCCCTCCATGAGAGGTCACTTGGGAGTGTGAGATATTTTGTCTTCAAGAGAAACAATCTCGAGACCCAATTCTTTGTACCCTGACCTAGTCGGGGACATGCATTAAGAATGATAAGGAGCAGACTGCTTTGATACAATTGATCCGGATTTTATGAGCAGAACGAAAATGAATACAAATTATTATTATTATTAACAAAGAGACACAAGATCAAAAGAGATACAATAATATATATACAATAAAATTGGTTTCTATTCAATAATAAAATGTGTTGAAACTGTAACATGCAGCAGAAAACAAGATTGCTAGAATGGTGGCATCTTATCTCTGAGAAGAGATGTGAAGGATACGCTCATTCACAAGAAAATGGTTACAATGAGGCTATCCAGTCATTTTTACAATAAAAATGAATTCCAAAACTCTATACATCAAGAAACCTAACCCTAAGAGATGAAGCGCCAAAATTCATGTGGGCCCCGTTGGGGTAAGCTAGTACATCAACTTCTCAGGGTCGTAACTTTTGCATACGATCTGCGTTTTAGGCGCACGATAGCCCGTTGGAAAGGTATATCTAAGGAATACATATATTTCTGTAAGAATATAACTCTATCTGCATTCTAACTATGGTGATCCCTAAAAAAGTTGTTTAGTTCTTCAAAATGGCCACGAAAGTCAACGACCCAAAAACTAGGAAAAAACTGCCAAACTGGAAAAATGCCAAAATGAACCAGTTGGAATAGGTGGGAGGCCACCGAAATCCATCTAAATCAGTTGTGAAACCATATTATTGGGATGAACGTTCCACCCAACCATACTTGTTGAACTCCAAATCTCAACAGCAAATCACCCATGAGTTGAGGCTAGTATTCGACAAAAGAGGGTGGTCTCTCACAGTCCACTCACAGCTCATAGAATTCACAACCCATTGATATCTTTTTACATCTATCTTGATTTTCCACCAACTCTCTTCCTCTTGACCTTATCAACCCAAGGAATGCACCCCTTCACTGATCTCAATCCCTTGGGCATCCCATTTATTTATCAGGGTCTCTCTGGCACAAGTAACTAGGAATATCTCAGCTGGGAACTCAATGGAACATGCTGCTAGGAAAATTATCATCAAACCAACAACAAACACTTTCTATTATAGTGAAACTCACACATGAGTTCACTCTTTAGGCCTGACAACTCGGATCTTCAATATTTAGCTCCAATATGCTCCAAATATGTTCCATTTTTCTCTAGAATTCTCCCTCCATGGCTGCACCAACTCCAACCTCTCTTTCTTTCTCTCTACTTGCTCCTCATGCAAAAAAAATCCCTCTCTGAATATTTTGTCCCAACCCATACCAATTTACTTCCTTTGACTTTCCTTTCTTGAATCACACACTTCCCCAAGTTGATTTTACTCAACCCGCATGTTCCCAATAACTTTTGGATGTGACTACTCACACCCACCCTCTTACATGTATTCAATGGTTAGCTTTGGGAACACTCAAATAGAAATTAGAAGGTCCATATACAAATAGCAATTTAGGATAATGGGTAGGATTAATATACATGGGTAATTCCCCCTTGGACCCCTCTTGGCCATTGTCATAGACTATGATACCCCACAACTTGGATTTTTAATTATTTTTTCTATTATTGTTTTTATTTTAGAATTTTAATTATTTTCGAAAAGACAAATTGGTCGATTGACTAAAATTGAATTGAAAAACCTTATTATTTTATGAAAATAAACACTTATGAAAATAAACACATGTGGAAAAAGGGGAACACATTGAAGAATTTTTTCAAGAGGGAGCTAGGAATCCAAATGGGTTGGCCAAGTGGCAGCAAACTGAGAAAAGTTGTGGAGTTAACTCAACTTTAAAAAAAGAAACATTCCATATTTATAGGAGAAATTATGAACATGTGTAGAATTGAATCTAACAGGTGGTCAGTGAGCAGGAGGCTCAAGACAAGTGTAGAAGTCCTAGGAAAAATAAAAGAAGTCATGACAAGGGAATGGGATGTCATTCCTAGGATGTGAACTAATATCTCAAGAAGGCTATGTACTGAAATTGATTTGACATAGTGATTTCCTTTACACAAAACAAGCTAGGACTCGGAATTTTGCAAGAGATCATGTAGATAGTGCCTTGGATTCTAAACTCAGCTCGAGGGTGAAAGAGGTTAACGGAGACTCTTGTCTATGGTTGGGAGGAATAGAGTCTTCAACATGTGTTTTCCCCAAGTTCCATGTTTTACTTCTTTCGTTACAAATATGTTTATCTGAATGTTACTATGTTTTATCGTTTGTTACTGTGACCAAAATCATTGGTTATAAAGCATATAAATAACTTGTAACAATATTATATTAAATGTTTGTTATGAGAAGATAGATATAGCATAAGTTTCATGCATAGAAACTGTGAAAAGAAAACAATAGATTATTTTGATTCTAGATTCTATGAACATAATTGTTTCACAAGTAGCAATTCCATAAAACTCATAGGTAAAACCTATTTACTAAACAAAAATTGTATTCTAAAGGTAATTCGTTACAAAGATAGATAAATTACACTGTGTATGTTTTTTTTAAAAGGGAATCATTTCAAATTAGACCAATTTTAGCAAGATACAAGTATTGACTATATATTCGACATGGAATCGTTACAAAAATTAAACAGAGTTTCAAGTAATGACTATGTAGGATCGAAAGGGAATCCATTACATTTTTTTAACAAAACACTAGTAATAATTGTGTATACTAAGAGATATAAATAACTATTGTATATATTCGAGAAGGAGTCGTAAATATAGTACATATGGTTACAAAACTATCAAAATGTGTTGACAATAGTCGAAATCCACAAGAATTTCAGGAATACTTACATACAAAAGTATTTGGTTGACTAGTTCAGCAGAATCTAGGAGTAGAACGATCACATTTTGTGATATCATATTTCAAACCTAAATAAGTATTGAAACCTAAATACCTTTCTATAGAAGGGCATTATGAAGCTCCATGGTAATTTCCGCCTCAGCACCTACATAATGAACAACAAAAAAGTTTAACAAGCTGCATGAGTTATTTAATCAAACAAAAGTTACATACACAGATAGAGATAAAATTACCATGGCTGAGTAGAGTGTCTATGTATCTCCCTCCATCATCGTTGATATGCACCTAAGTGTTCAGGGTTGTCGGATAATTGATGGGTACCCCTCACAACATCAAAAGGGCCCATCATTAGTTTAATATCCAAGAATAAATTTAATAACAAATGTAAATTAAAGCACATGTAAAGAATGTAAAGAAAAGAAATTACTAAGCTCTGTGCAAACACCACCTGCACAAAGAAATATAACGGAATTCCTAACTAACTCTAGGACGGATAAAACGCGATGAAGGGTCTTAAACGTCAACCAGAAACATGAGTGACAAAACAAATGAATAACCCTACACTAATCATGTAATGGTAAACTTAGACCACTGAGTTGAGGAGATTATTGGGTACAAACGGTAAGTTCCTGAGGTTAAGGAAAAACTCCTTGAAACAAAGATTAATACGGAAGCAATAATACCACGATCGAGTATAAAACCTATAGTCACTACATTATATATATATATATATATATATATAAACAATAAGTTCGATAAGAGATATAACCAATGGAATAAGGTTCGACTTCAACGACAAACTAATATCCTGAAAGAAATTATCAAGTTAATTAAGCTACCAACACTAGTTACAGGAAAACTGAATGAGTAAGGGAGGTTCTTACCAGTTAAAGGCGTCGACCCTGAAATTGTTTGAAAGGACCAACTGCAAGCTCGAGGAAGCTACGAATGCCCAGAGCATTTTACCAAATAAATTCCATAGAAAACAAAAAATGAGAATGGGTAATCATATTTCACACTGTAACTTAGAAAATGGAAAACCTCTCAAAACCTCTCAAGACGAACATGGAGCTGATGAAACGAAAATGAAGAATGTGAATTGAGTTAAGTGCGGGAGAGGTTGGGATGGCTAAAGGATCCAACAGAAAACCCTAATTCATGTAGGCACAATAGAACAACACGTATACAAATATCAAGGCAACTAAACCTCCTCAAGATGGTAACATCACAAGTGGCACATGCAAGACCACTACATGATAAATGTTCTACAGGATGCACTGGTTAACGAGAAAAACTTGGCTAGATTTTATTTTAAGATCGGTACCATAACATAATTTTAAACCTCGTAAAACCCCCTAATAAATCCTTAAGTCTGATCCTTCTTGTCGAAGAATAAGTGTTATATGTATGGTTGTCTTACAATGACAGCTCGTTTCAAAATACGTTTATTAATATACAATTTAACCTACATAATATATGAATCTTGTTTATATATATGTGATCTACCTTAAAAACAATACTAGAAGTCCCTATAGTATGAAACAAGTTAAGGAGCATAAGAATAATAATACGAAAGTGTCAATGTTGAACCTATAGCCATAGTGGGGGGGATATAGCAAAGAATCAAACCATTGTGCGACCTTATACATGGTTTGGATCATGACCTCAAGAAGAAATGAATATATGTAGAGTTTGAAACTTAGTAACAACAATTATATTTATAGGTTATCAAATACCTAGTCTTAATGAAATAAAACTTAGGATAATTTTTATAAACATGACATATAAGGGAGAACTATACTATTGATTATAGAGCAGTTCCATTATTAAAATATAATATTATATGAGAAGCTATGAGAGATTATAAATGTCTTTCTGTGTATTGTAAGAATTTCTTTCCAGTATTGTAGGAATTTCTTTCCAGTATTGTAGGAGATTATAAATCAATAATGAGTTAGATAACTTTCCAGTATTGTAGGAATTTCAGGATGTATTCCAGGATATTCCCAAACTACCTTTTAAGAGAGAAATATATTTCTCCATAGACCTGATACCTAGAGAAGTACCTTCTTCAAATGTTCCTTATAGGATGAATATCCTAGATTTAAATGAACTAAAAATTCAGTTGCAAGAATTGATAGATAAAGAATATATCCGACCAAGTGTGCCTCCATGGGGAGCACCGATTCTTTTTGTTAGAAAGAAAGATGGGACATTACATCTTTGTATTGATTATAGACAACTATATAAAATTACTATTAAAAAAAAATATCCATTACCTCATATCGATGATTTGTTTGATCACGTGCGGGGAGCTACAACCTTTTCTAAGATTGACTTATGTTCTGGTTATCATTAAGTTAGGATAAAGGATGAAGATATTTATAAAACAACATTTAGAACAAGGTACGGGCATTACGAATTTGTCATAATACCTTTTTGGTTGACTAATGCCCCAACCTCATTCATGTGCTTGATGAATAGTATTTTGAGTAAATGTCTAGATAAATTTGTGATCATCTTTATAGACAATATATTCATCTATTCAAAGGATGAAAAGGAGCATGAAGAATATTTAAGAATAATATTACGGATGCTAAGAGAATAGAAATTGTATGCAAAACTAAGTAAGTGTGAGTATTTTAAAGACCAAATTCAGTATCTGGGACATGTAATTTCCAAAGAAGCTATAGCAGTTAACCCAGACAAAATAAAGGCTATAATGAATTGGCCTGAACCTAAGGATGTTTCGGACATAAGATCATTTATGGGTATAACTAGATATTACCGAAAGTTTATAAAATAGTTTTCTAAGATTTCATATCTTATAACAACATTGCAAAATGACTCAATTATGGTTGTAGTTGATGAATTAAGTAAAGCAACACATTGTATACCTGTGAAATCAACCTACAAGGCTATTAATATAGCAAAAATATTCATGAAGGAAATATTTAGGTTACATGGAATCCCTAAAGTTATAATATATGATAGAGATGTTAAGTTTACCACAAGTTTTTGGAAGCCTTTATTTAAAGCATTAGATACACAATTGAATTTCAATATTGCTTATCATCCGCAAATGGATGGGAAAACTGAAAGAACTAACCAAATTCTTGAAGACATCCTTAGAATGTATGTTATGGACAGACCTGGTAAATGGGAAGAATATTTGTACTTAGTTGAGTTTGGTTATAATAATCATTATCAAACTTCAACAAAACTTAGTCCTTTTGAAATTTTGTATGGCAGAAAATGTAATACACTTGTTTCATGGAGTAATCATGTTAATAGATTGATGATAAGACCAGATATATTAAAAGACATGGAACTAACAGTGAAACGGGTACAACGGAACATGAAAGTAGCTCGGGATAGGAAAAAAATTTATGTTGATGCAAAAAGGACTCCAAAAGAGTTCAATATTGGAGAACATGTGTATATTAGAGTTAAAACTAAAAATAGTTATTTCCAGCTAGACATGTATACTAAGTTAGCACCTAGATATTGTGGCCCATTCGAGATACTTTATTGAATAGGACCTGTATCTTATCAACTTGCACTTCCAACTACAATAAAAGTACATGATGGGTTTCACTTTTTCATTACTGAAGAAATACATACATGACCCTACTCACATTGTTGATTGGAAAATGATACAGGTGGAACCTTTGGGAAAGTTCCCAGTAGAGAAGGATCATATTCTTGGCAAGAGGGAACTTACACTCTGTAATAGAGTTGTAGGACAGTTAAAGGTTTTTGGATAAATCCGTAGGTGCGGACACTAACCGATCTCCCTAGATCCACCTGGATCTAGAACAAAACACACCAGAACATGACGCTTTCCTTAAGTTTTAGAAATTGAATTTACTAGTAGGAAGGAACAAGTAACATACCTTATTATCACTTCCTAGGGTCTTTGTTGCTCCCTCTTCACTCCAGTGCTCTTGTGAAGTCAAGACCAAGACAACACAAACCAACCAAAGTGATAGTAATAGCATAAACTCAATATAAACCTATGTATGTGATCAAGGAATCATATAATAAAACACAACTAGATTTATAGGAAAGAATCATATTACTGTATCATATTGAATGTGAAAGAGAGATTACAACCATGGCCTTGATGTCGTAAGGTCCCTTCCAACTGTCCTTCGTTCCCAACACACTTCTTGCTCCAAGGATTCTGAAACAATAGATCTGATAGCTACTCACAATCTATCTTGACAAAGAAAATCTCAAAGCCACTCCAATCAAGCTGATCATTCCAAGCCAATCAAGAACAAGCTCATGAACCCAAGCTAACTCAAGCTAACTTTCTCCATGAGAACTCCTCTCCTTTAAGTTGAAGAGGACAAGGTGAGGAGGTTAGGATGATCCCACTAAATCATGAAAGCAAGTAAGATCCAAACCATTTGGATGCCACCTCACCATAGAAGTTTCTCCTTCTAGAAGATTCGAGAAAACGCTCATTTTTCCCACGTGCAGGCATTCTCGCACCCTAGCTATAGAGAAACCTGTGAACACCTTGCACCCTAGCTATAGTACATCCTGCGAGAATGGGTCATTCTCACACCTTGCCTATATAGCAACCTCCGAACTTCCCTTTTTATAAGGTTTTTACATAGGAAAAAGCAACTTCTTTTCTCAGGAGAAGTTCTTCTCCCTTCTCTCTTTAGGAACTCAAGCCACTGACCCCTTTGAAGGAAACAGATAGGTTTACATCATTAACGATCATAGGGATGACGAAAATAATGTGTAACAATGGAAGCACCTTAGTCCATAAGAGGCTACTTGGGAAATGGAAAGTAATATGTTGGAAACATATCCATTTCTATTCCAGAATGGTATTGATAGAAACTGGTTATCACCAATGATGGTGATAATTTCTAGAGGGGGTGTATGTGATACCCCGCAACTTGGATTTTTAATTATTGTTTATATTATTGTTTTTATTTTAGAATTTTAATTATTTTTCGGAAAAAACAAATTGGTCGATTGACCAAAATTGAAATGTAAAACCTTATTATTTTATGAAAATAAACACATGTGGAAAAAGGGGCACACATTGAAGCAATTTTTAAATAGGGAGTTAGGAATCCAAAGGGGTTGGCCAAGTGGCAACAGATTAAGAAAAGTTGTGGAGTTAACTCAACTTAAAAAAAGGACACATTCCATGTTTATAGGATAGTCTGTGACCATGTGTAGAATTGAATCTAACATGTGGTCAGTGAGCAAGAGGCTCAAGACAAGTGTCACAAGTCCTAGGAAAAATAAAAGAAGTCGTCACAAGGGAATGGGACACCATTCCTAGGATGTGAACTAATAGCTTGGGAAGGCTATGTACCGAAATTGATTTCACACAGTGACTTCCTTTACACACAACAAGCTAGAACTCATAATTTTGCAAGATGCCACGTAGGCATCCTCTTGGATTCTGAACTCGGCTCGTGGGTGACAAAGGTTGACAAAGACTCTTGTCTATGGGTGGGAGGAACAAAGTCTTCAATCTGTGTTTTCCCCAAGTTCAAGGTTTTACTTCTTTTGTGACAAATATGTTTATATAAATGCTACTGTGTTTTATCATTTGTTACTGTGACCAAAATCATTGGTTATAAAGCATAAATAACTTGTAATAGTATTAGATTAAGTGTTTGTTACGAGAATATAGATGCATAACATAAGTTTCATGCAGAGAAATTGTGAAAAGAAAACAATAGATTATTTTGATTCTAGATTCTACGAACAAAATCATTTCACAAGTAGTAACTCCATAAAAATCGTAGGTAAAACCTAGTTACTAAACATAAATTGTATTCGAAAGGGAATTCGTTACAAAGATAGACAAAGTGCATTATGTACATGTTTTAAAAAAAAGAGAATCATTTCAAATTAAACCAAGTTTAGAAAGATACGAGTATTGATTATATATTCGACAGGGAATCGTTACAAAAGTTAAACAGAGTTTAAAGTAATGACTATGTAGGATCGAAAGGAAATCCATTACATTTTTTAATAAAATACTAGTAACGATTGTGTATACTAAGAGATATAAATAACGACTATATATATTCGATAAGGAGTTGTAAACATGGTACATATGGTTACAAAACTATCAAAATGTGTACACAACAGTCAAAATCCACAAGACTTTCAAGAATAATTACATACAAAAGTATTCAAGCGACTAGTTCGACAGAATGTAGGAGCAGAACAATCAAATTTTGTGATATCAAATTTTAAACCTAAATAAGTATCAAAACCCGAATACCTTTTTGTACAAGGGTATTTCTGAAGCTCCATTGTAATCACCGCCTCGACACCTACATATGAACAACAAACAAGTTTAGAAAGATGCACGAGTTATTTAATCAAACGCAAGTTACATACAAAAATAGATATAAACTTACCATGGAAAAGAAGAGTGCCTATGTATCTCCCTCTGTCACCATTGATCCACACTTGAGTGTTAAGGGTGGTCGAATAACTGATGGGTACCACTCATAACATCAAAAGGGCCCATCATTAGTTTAATATCCAAGAATAAATTTAATAACATATGTAAATTACAGCATATGTACAGAATGTAAACCAAAGGAATTACTAAGCTCTGTGTGAACATCGCTTGCACAAATAAATATAAAATAAATCCTAACTAAGTATAAGACAAATAAAATGAGATGAAAGGTCTTAATCGTCGACCAGAAATGAGAGTGATAAAACAATTGAATTTAAAACCCTACACTAATAATGTAATGGTAAACTCAGACCACTGAGTTCATGAGATTACTGGGTACAAACGGTAAGTCCACGAGGTTAAGGAAAAAATCCTCAAAACAAATGTTAATCCAGAAGAAAGACTACCGCAACCGTATATACAACCTACAATCACTATATATATATATATATATATATATATAACAAGAATTTCGATAAGAGATATAGCGGGCAGAATAAGGTTCGACTTCAACTACAAACTAATATCCTGAAAGAAATTACCAAGTTAATTAAGATACCAACACTAGTTACAAGAAACCCAAATGAACAAGGGAGTTTCTTATCAATTAAAGGCGTTGACCCTGAAATTGTTTGAAAGGACCAAATGAAAGCTTGGGGAAGCTATGAATGCCTGGAATTTTTACCAAATAAATTCCACAAAAAATGAAAATGAGAATGGGGCAATTAGATCTTCACATTGTAACTAAGAAAATGGAAAACCTCTCAAGATGAACATAGAGTCGAGAAAATGAAAGTGAAGAATGTGAATTGAGCTAAGTGAGAGAGAGATTGGGATGGCTAAAGGATCTGATAGAAAACCCTAATGCTTGTAGGCACAATAGAACAACATGTATACAAATCTCAGGACAGCTAAACCTCCTCGAGATGGTAACATCACAGATCAAAAATGCAGGACCACTGCATGAGAAATGCTCAGTAGGATGCTCTAGTTAACGAGAAAAAGTTGGAGAGGTTTTTAATTTAAGATCGGTACCATAACACGAGTTTAAACCTCGTAAAACCCCCTAATAAATCCTTAAGTATGAGCCATCTTGTCTAAGAACAAGTGTTATACATATGGTTGGCTTACAATGACAACTCGTTTCAAAATATGTTGATTAATATGCAATGTAACCTACATAATATATGAATCTCGTTTATATATATGTGAGCTACCTTAAAAACAATACTATAACACCTTATAGTATGAAACGAGTTAAGGAGCTTAAGAATAATAATACAAAAGTATCGATAGTGAACCTATAACCATAGGGGAGGGCTATAGAAAAAAAACAAACCATCATGCGACCATATACATGGTTTGGATCGTGACCTCAAGAAGCAACAAATATATAAGACTTAGGATAACTTTAATAAACACGACATATAAGGAAGAACTATATTGTTGACTATAGAGAAGTTCCATTATTAAAATATAAGATTATATGACAAGCTATGAGATATTATAAAGGCCTTTATGTGTAATTATTTAGTCTCTATGGGCTTCTTGTTATAACAAAACATTGAAAGGATAATGAGACTTTTGTATGATAAGGGAAACAAAGAGAGTCATAAGATAGGAATAAAATTATATGTGACAATAATGATGATGAAAAACCATTAGAGTATATTATGGTTATATGTATATGTAAAAAACAAATTAATGGAATTTAAGGTGTGTGACATAGACCCTCCTCTCTCTTGTGGATTAATTCATCCCCCATCTCTTTTACATGTCCCCTTTGTAGCTGGTATCACATTTTATTATTAAAACATTGAAATACAATTTGCATATTACATCGCTTTAGTTGTAGCCACAAATTATTTTTTTTTCCAAAGGAAAAAAACATATATTATATTCAGAGAATAAAGTGTTACATATGGTCAAAATGCATGTGATAGATTACATTTTGTTCCCAAAAAGGTCTTTACAAAAGTTGAGACCCGTCTGTCGAGATGTTGAGATCAAACTAAGATATAAATAGTGCATGCTAGACATTCTAAACTTAAGCTAGTGATTATTTGGCATTGTATCCACATATAGACCTGCCCCATTAGGGAGAATCAGAGAAGAAACCACTAAGTGTCTAATGATCTCCTTGTTCAAAAATACAAAAAAAAACTTTACTTGCTTTTTTGAGAAACTTTTTACCAAAATTAAGGAAGAAAATATTCTTTTTTGTGAAATCATTTTAGTCATGTTGAACCTTATGTTCAATAAAAGGCCTGTGATAGTGTACCAGGCTCTGACCATCCAAAAACGCTAAGGTGTGCCACTGCATGTGAGCCATAGAAGTTCCTTCTTTAGATAAGGAGTATGTTGCTACGTTTCTTTCCTTGTAGACATGTGATATAGGAGTTCTATATATTTCAAAATGATTGATCGAAGCGTTGAGAAGTTATATAGACAATAATTGAGTAACCCTTCTATGAATATCATAGTCTTAATTAAAAATTTGATCAAACATAAAATTTAAAAAATTTTAAAAAAAATATGCATATTCAACACAAATAAGATTGAACACTTGTATATAAAAGGCCCAACATAAAACAAACTAAAACTCACTAATGTGAAATGTACATACATTTAATTAAGTACCATCCTGAATAGAAGCATCATTCTCGGTATGGATGCATCATCATCAATCCCAATCTCTCGCACTCTCTTCTCCACATTGCCCTATAACACATTTCAAATTTGTACATTTGAAAATTAAATTTAAATGATTTTAACAAATTAAATTGTAGTTTTAAATTTTGAAACATGTAATACATGTGATGTGCCAACCTGAATATCATCAACCACAGAAGACGATAGCATTCCCATGGTCAGTTGAGTCACAGTCTTACCCACGATACCCACCATACCCTAAGATTCAATAAATTATATATTGTTTAAGACATTTTTCTTTTAAATTGATAATTTAAATGACATTGCAATTTTTATATATAACTAAATTTGTTTTCAACATGCAATGATACATGTGAACTCCCACCCTCTTCAAACTCTCCCAATGAGAATTGGGACAAGCCTGCCCAAGTAGTGGGAAATGGAATAGGAATCTGTGTTTACATTAATACAAAAAAATAAAAATCATGCATGTTGATTATTCAACAAGTTTTGAAGTTTGGACAACTAAAGTGGATATTTTTAAGAACATACATAATTCAACCCTTCCGAATTTAAGATCGATGAATTAAGTCCCCTATTCATTGGAGATTCATTTAACAAATGACCAAAGTGCAATGAATGACAATAACAAGCCAATTATTTTTAAATATACATTGATATGTATCTAGAACTATAAGAAAACTATCCTCAAATGCATGAAAATTTTACTAACTATAACACATACCAATCCGATGTTTGGTTCATCATTTTGAATTAACTCCTTCAAACTATTATGGAAATTTTTTGCATACTATCAAATATCCTTTATGGACATGGAATATATCTCCTCATCTGATTTGTAAACAAAATTGACACGAGAATTGGCTTCAATTCTCTAACAGTTCAAACCAACATCAACACCATAAAAAAATGATTCTAAATTTGCCCTGATTGCATTCCTGGCCTCCTTTCCAACATTTGATGTAACTCACATCTCAGAATGCAAGACAAATGCCCCTATTGGACGAGATAACAAAGTTCGGGGAGGCCTTTGTAATGCTGCATTTAGGTATGCCCCTTTTCGATCATATGTTCGTCCTTACCATCCCCATAATAACTCGACGATAGGCTTGTATAATCAGGGTGCATGCCCAGGAAAAACTCTGCATAAAAAAGTCTAGCAAAGTAATGTGGAACCTCATCATTCCACGACAACTTCTCATATGCTGCCAAAAATCTATTATAAAGGTGTCCTTATATGTTGGGGTGCTTCAAATATTGCACCTTCAACATATTTTTCTTTGGCCCCTCTTTGAAATTAAACATAGAAATTGCATGCTCTTTTGAAACTCTATTTTTTACTACTTCTCATTTATCGGGGCCCATCACCTCGGACTTTCATCTCCTCATCAAATCGATAAAACTATCAGTCGTTGGCCCCATCTTTTGATATGCATCCATAAAGTTCTGCAATGAATGCAAAACAATCTCCAAGCATTACTTACTCTCTTGAGGGAGATCCAAGCACCTCAAATCATTTTGCATCTTTCTTTTAACACTTGATCATCATTTTAGGGTCATCACTTTAGTATATCCTTCCCAAGGAAGCTCATCACCAACATCTAAGGGATAGGTAGACGTAGGTGTGTAATCTTTTGTTTCTTGATAACGCCCCCTAAATCCACCTTCACCCTGTTCGCCAACATTGGAATCTTCATCATAAGCACTCTCTCTTTCATTATCTTCTCTTGCAATAAACGCATCCTCTACACATACACATTTGAAACTAATTACAACATTAAACAGAAACAAAAAACATAAAAAATTTAAATATATATATATATTATATAACATAAACATAAATACAAAAAAACAAAAAAAAATTACCAAACATATTTTCTTGTCGTGATGCATTCTCTACATTCTCCGGTGTTGGAGTATTAATGTGCAGCCTATCTAAGAAAGTTGCATCCATAGCACTATTTGGAGCACATTCTCTGGATGATCTATTCACATATTCATTTGATAATCTCCTCATTTGACTAGATTGCCTTTGGTCACTACTATTTGTCCCTCCCAAGTTTGCATGCCTTGCTGAGATAGGGGTCTTCGACATCCTCAGAGTCTCAATCAGAGAAGGGGTTCCTATTACTCCTTCATTGGATAGTCTAGACTATTTGTGAGACATTTTTGGAAAATTTTGTCTTGACATCTCGCCTTGATCTAGATATCCATTGAAAATCCATAAATATGAAAGTTCATAAGTTATAGAAATATAAAATGGAAATACAATTTATAAAACAACTTGAAGGAATTTAAGAATTTATAACAACTTCAAAGCATCAAAGACATATAATATGTATAACTAATTTACAAGTCCATTGCATCATGTTCAATAAGGGTCATACAATCAAGCTCTCTTTGATTACCATTGTTTAGTGACTGATTCAATAAAGGTTAGTAATAGGTATAACTAATGAAGCGTGTACTTGATCAACCAATATGAAGGGACTAGATACATGGAGAACATAGAAATATAGATATAAGGTATATGTTATTCATAAATTGATCCTTATCGTTACTAGTTAGGTCAGTGTTTCCAGCTTTCATGAAACAGGTTAAGCTTATCCTATGTATTTCACCTAATTAAGGTGTGATTACTATCCATATCCTTATGAGAAAAAGTTCACTAGTGTAATCTCAATGTGATTTGTAGATCATATGTGGTTTCATTACTCCATATACATAATTATTGGAATACTTATATAGCTAACAAGGATAAGTAGATGTATTTACCATATTAGTTAGGTTAGTATTGTTTCCATTATACTAATAAGGGTATGCTTTCCGTAATAACAAGCTTCATTGAATACACATAATATGTAACAAATAGGATTGCATTACATATAGCACCAGCTTAAGCAAAGATACATGATTACTTACTATCATGTAACAGTATAAGTTCATGCTTGTTCAAGATCTTAGTACTAATCCACTCTATTTGCTTATGTTACAATTTCCATATTAGGTTACTATGATTACACTATTTATGAGTAATAAGTATCATTACCTATGTTCTTTATTGGTACTAGTAAGATTAGCTTAGCTAACTCATGTACAGAGATTATGGAAATAAGGTAGAGCTTAATCAAAGAAAACAACTATCCTACTAAACATTTGACACCACATATTCATTAGTAATGATTTCTATGATGATTACATGAATAAGGAGAAGCAATACCAATAGCTAATGTGTTGTTGATATACTAAGTGTAATATAGACCTGATTACTGATCTAATGGGATTACAAGGGTATTTATAGAACAGTAAGTCCATGATGTGGTGTTACTGAATCATTTGGTCACTATTGATATGATAGCACTGTATAATCTTATTAGCATGATGTTCTCACCAAATGATGTTGTGAGTTATTAGAAAAGAGTATATTATATACAACACGGTGAATTAAGCACAGTGATCAGACCACAATTGTTAATTATTAAAGTTTGTCATATTTATAAAGATTAAATACATATTCATGGAACACTATTCGATGGTTGTTTCAAGTAATTTAGGACCTGATACAATTCTAGAACATAATTGATGGTTTAAATTCTAGAACCTAATTGATGGTTTAAGTCCTAGAACAACTTCGATTTGTTGTTGGAACATTTCATTTCCCAAGTGCTAGTATTTAAGGGTTTGTTGATTCCTTGGTTTAATACACAGAATATTTAAATCATTTGGCAGAAATATAATATAAACACACTAGAGTATAATATATTTGCAATTAGAATTAAAACGATTCATATTAAAGTTGGAAACAATGACAATGACCTATATTATCGTATATGAAATCTAATGGTATATTATCCTATATGAAATCTAATGGTATATTCATATATTTAGATGTGTAGATAGGTGAAGTAAATAAGAATCTGATCTTGTTTAATATTAACTCATTTCTAGCACTATTTTGAATGGGTAAACACT
>JZKD02S0288337.1:306084-317013 GCA_000966675.3 Picea glauca
ATCAACTGAATCTTATGCCATCCTATGGTCAATGACATATGGCTTGTATCATGTTTACTTATGTGCAACATTTGGTCATCATATGATATATCATAAAGGTATATGAAACTAATACAATTCAGAGTTTTTCATGTGCAACTTTGCTATCAAATCCCCAGTCCCAAATTTGACCAAATACCAAGTATAGGAAACTTACCCTGAATATGGATATGCATATATACAATGTACATTTTTTTTTCCAAAGAAGAAATCGTATGTTCCTATTTCAAGAAGAAATTCAAAATACATTTTATATTGCCTCTAGGGCTTAACCAAAAATGCGTGTATTGAGCATGCCTAGAAAGAGCTACAGTGCAAAGTTGAAACACTACCTGGTCCCACACATAAAGTCCAATAAATAACAGTCCTTAAAATTCATCAAGTTGTTTCCCTTATCAGTCCTGAAGACTTCAACAAAAAAGGAACTATGTCCTACTTCTAGGATTCTATGAGATGTTCAGAATAAAGACAACACCAATCTACTTATGGACTTACAACCAGTCAAAAAACCTGATCAACATAGCACATGAAATCAATCAAAGAAAGATCTTGTTACAGGTGGGAGCCTTGATCCATATTTCACTTATGTAATGTTGATGGTACCAACAATCATCTCCAACCCCTGTTTGGACAGGGAATACGCCTAGAATTTTAGTTCTCTATATACATGTGTGTACGTAGCATCTGTGAACTTCCCCACCATCTCCATAACTGGTGCATAAACAGGTTCCAATAGCAGGGTTTATAATTCTTTGATACCATTTGCCTAGAGAATAACTAGTAGAGAGTCACCAAATATCTGCAAGTTTTGTATACCCTTGTAATAACCCTAGGGTTTCTAGGGGTTTAAGCCAGCTGATAAACCAGTGAATTGTGCCATTTCCCACACAAGGGTTTACCATAAACAGAGAGAAATAGCATACACTAGTTTATAAATAATGGGAGTACTCGTTCCCAATTATTGCACAGTAACATCAACAGGAAAGATACCATATAATGCACTAATTTCAGAAGTAAACAGTGACCATAAACCAACAGTACAGTATCAAACATTAGCAGCATAAAATTGTATCCAATTCAGTTAATAAGTGCCAGCAGTAGATAGTATCAAATAGTATTCAGAAGAACAGGGAACCCTCAAGGGGCTGCTGTCCCAAGATTAACCGAATGCTGAGTTTAAATGTCGACGTCCCCAAGAAGTATCTACACTATACTAAATAACCAATAAAGTAGTTTAACTAGTGCTTCTATAGCAGCTACTCTTCCACCACAGCAAATACTAGACTAACAATAAACCTGAAATAGTGTGTTGGCTTGGTGTATGTTGTTCTTGTACCTCCCAGCTGTCAACTAGGAATTGATCCCCTCTTGTGAACCTTGATGTTGCCCCTGCCAGCTCCTTCGGCCTGTAGAGTAGGGTCTGAACCCTCCATGCAGGCACCTTGTCAGCTGAGTTGGGGACTCGACCCCTCTGCTCGTCCCTCTCCACTACTGCGGTAACTCCAAATAAGTGGTAAGACTAGCGAATCCATTCAAGCAGCTTCTTGGGATCATCAACAGAGTTCGGCCTCCTTGAGATAGTCTTTCCAGCGATCCTCTTCAACAGAGAAGCCTCCATGTATGTATGCTTGATACAAGGGTAGAAAGGTGTTAAGCTAGGGTGAGGCCTTAGCCCACCGAAACCCAACTAGACTCAAGGGTTGAACAACCCTTTTGATGTCTGAGGCAGCCGTCTCCCAAACCGAAACAGAGATCTCCTCAATCCAAAATCATGTCTCCAAATGAGCCTCTCATCTTTTTAAATAGTCTCCCTTAACTTGATGTCCTCCTTTATGGTGCAAATGTGCCACCCAGGACACGTTCGTTCCCACCACGACCTTCTCTTCCTTAGGCCCGAAGAGCTAAAATTCTCTTCAAATCCCTTATCGGGACTTTATAACCCCATAGGACTCTCCTTATGATCTCCCCTTGTCCTATCGGGAAGTCGGACCTCGCAAGATCGTGAGTCCTGAACTCACGAGATCGGGTCTAATAGATCCCCGAAGCCTGATGGAATATCCACTCCACGCCTTTCTTGCCTCTGTCGGGAAATCGACGTTCCCACTGTCACAAGTTACTCACCTCGTGAATCCCCGATTCCTGATCTCCAATGACACCTGTCCTCTGTACTAACGGCTAGACCCCACACTCCTATAGCGATTGGGAAATCGCGTATCGGGAATTCGCGATTCTTGTTGCCCAATTTCACAGCCCTCTCCAAGTGTTGATCCCCGGAATGTCGAATCTCGATTCCACTGAGTCCTCGGAAATGCGTCCTACAGATCAACGACTCTGATCACGTCGGGAAATCGGAGATCGCAATTTCTATATGCAAGAGTTTCTTGCCCTTGGAAATCCCGATGTTCCAAACACCGACTCGTCCAGATCTCCTGCCACGCGTCCTGCCAAAATCTACGGTTGAGATTCCTTCTCGGGATTTCAGGACTTCCAAGGTCTTGATTCTCAGCCTTATGAAAACCCGATGAGGCCAATATCCCGATGTCTCCTCCGGGACTCCTCCTCTGCTGCTTCGATGCTTAAACCCTGCACAACTTTCCAAGATCTGACGGCTGACGGGATTTTGCTACTCTCTGATGCGAATCCTGACCGTCGCTTCCCTTTACTCACAGATTTCTTCAGAAGACTAAAGTTCCTTCCAGAACCTTCTTTCCAACACTTGCGCTTGCAACCTTTGCTCGAATCTTCCTCGACCTGAACCTTCTGGGCTCTCTTTCAGCTGTACCAAGAAGGTGCTATGCCTCCTGAGCTTTTCCACTCTGATTCTTTCAGAGGTATTTGCGCACACTCCTTGCACTCGGCGTTCAACAACTCCTCAAGTGTTGAATTCCTCAGACGCTGCGCACTTCCTGCAACAGCAGTCTTCAATTTCCTTGTACAGATTCACAACTGAGGCTTTTGCTTTAGCCTGCGCACTTCTTGCATGGCTTCAACAACTCACTTCCACTTTTTGGTGAACGAGGACAAAAGTTAAACTCCTCTTGGCTGTCTTCCATATACAATTTCAAATTGACTTTTTCCTGTGCTTTTGTTTACTGATTCGTTGTAAGAAAACTCTGCCTGTGGCAATACATTGTCCCAGCTGTTATGGTGCTCTGTCACCAAGCTTCTGAGTAAATCTCCCAGACTTCTATTAACCACCTCTATTTGCCCATCATTCTGAGGATGATAGGCTGAACTAAACATTAAGTTAGTTCCCATCTTCTTCCAGAGTGTCCTCCAGAAATGTCCTATGAATTTTGTATCCCTGTCTGATACTATGCTTCTGGGTAAACCATGAAGTCTAACAATTTCCTTGAAAAACAAGTTTGCGATATGAGTCGCATCGCTGGTCTTCTAGAATGGAATAAAATGTGCCATTTTCAAAAACCTGTCAACCACCACAAAGATCGAATCATGTCCTCTTTGTGTTCTCGGTAATCCCAGTACGAAATCCATGTTGATTTCATCCCACGGCCTCTCAGGTATGGGTAATGATTGGTAGAATCTTGCATTCTGCTTTCTTCCCTTTGAATGCTGGCAAATTTTGCACCCGTCAACAAACTTTTTGACATCTGACCGCATCCTCGGACAAAAATATGCTTCACTCAGCTTTGCAAATGTCTTATCGTGGCCAAAATGTCCTACCAGTCCTCCGTTGTGCTTCTCTTTTAGCAAATTCTCCCTCATGGAGAAATTTGGAATGCATAGCTAGTTCCCTCTGAACAATGATCCATTTTGCATCATGTAGTCCATCCATGGGCTTCTATCTCTGAGAACTGGATTCTCAGTTGCCGTATATGCCTTTGCAAAATCTGCATCACCTGCATACATGTCCTTCAGATTTTCAAAACCCAATGTTTTGACTCGGAACTCCTGCAGCAACAAACATTTCATGCTCAAAGCATCAGCCACTTTGTTAGCAGTCCCTGAAATGTGTTTAATTACAAATGTGAAATTATGCATATACTCTACCCATTTAGCATGTTTCTGATTCAGCTTCTCCTGCTGAGTTACAAACCGTAATGCATGATTATCACTACACAATACAAATTCTTTTGGGATCAAGTAATGCCTCCACTTCTTCAATGCCTGTACAATGGCATAAAATTCCTTATCACACGTTGAGTACTTCACCTTTGCCTCATCCAGCTTCTTGCTGAAATAAGCAATTGGTCTGTCCTCCTGGATCAAGACCGCTCCTATGGCAAATCCACTTGCATCACACTTCACCTGAAATGTCTTCATGAAATCTGGCAACATTAACACCGACTGTTCGGTGATCTTTCGCTTCAACAGATTGAATCTCTTTTCTGCCTCTTCAGTCCAATGAAAAGACTTATGTCTCTTCTTGACTGTGTCCATCATTGCTGCGCTAATCCCACTAAAATTCCTGATGAATTTTCTGTAGAAACTAGCCAATCCATGAAAACTTCTCACCTCGAAAACATTTCTCGGTGATGGCCAATTTTTAATTACCTCCACTTTACTTGGATCCATCTTCAATTCATTTGCCGATATGACAAACCCCAAGTAAATGAGATCTCTCTTCATAAATAGAAGACTTCCTCACATTGATCAACAACTTCTCTTGTTGTAGCTTCCTCATTACTGCAGCTAAATTCTTCATATGTTCTTCCTTTGTTTTGCTGAAAATCAATATGTCATCTAAATAAACAATGACAAACTTACCAATGAATTCCTTCAGCACTTCATTCATCAGCCTCAGGAATGTACTTGGTGCATTCGTCAAACCAAACGGCATGACTATCCATTTGTACAATCCTTCATTGGTCTTGAAGGTTGTCTTCCACTCATCGCCTTCCCTCATGCGAATCTGATGGTATCCGCTTTTCAAATCCACCTTTGAAAAAAATTCTGCTCCATTCAAGCAGTCTATCAAGTTATCCATTCATGGAAATGGAAATCTATACTTGATGGTTATTTTGTTGATGGCTCTGGAATCAGTGCACATTCTCCAGCCTCCATCTTTCTTTTGACTCAGTACCGTTGGAACGACACACAGACTTAGACTCTCTTTGATCAGTCCTTTATCCTGCAGTTCCTGTACCTGCCTTTTGACCTCCTCATTCTCTTGTGGCGTCAACCTGTACGCTGCTTTGTTTGGAAAATTGGCCCCTGATATGAGTTCTATGTGATAGCTCACGCTTCTCATCGGCGGCAACGAATGGGGTAATTCGTCCACCACTATATCAGCGAACTCTTCCAATAGTTCCTAAATTTCTGTCGGCAGATCATCCACTTTTGTGCTGGTCAAAACAACTCTCAGTTTCCTGACCACAAAGAATTGTGGATCTTCCTTCTTCTTCACTTCTGCCAGAAGTTCCTTCCCACTCATGAGAAGTATCCTGTTGTTTACTTCTGGTTTCACCTCCTGGTCTTTTATCAAAAGTAACATGTGTGTTATCCCATTCTTCTCTAAGGTGTACATATTCATCTTTCCATCATGAATTACGTTTCTGTCATATTGCCATGGTCTACCTAACAATAAATGACATACATCCATAGGAATAACATCACAGATAATTTTATCATTATATCCTCCAATTTTAATGTCCACTAAGCACTGTTTAGTGACACTCACCTGATGTTCCTTCTGTAGCCATGAAACTTTATATGGACTCGGGTGATCATTCGTTTCCAGCTCCAGTTTCTCCACCATCTCGGTTGAAACGAGATTGTCAGTGCTTCCGCCGTCCACAATAACCTTGCATTTCCTGTCCTTGGTCTTGCATGTGGTTCTGAAAAGTCTGCTTCTCTGAGCTGTGTCCTCCACCTCCTTCTCGGGTGTAACGAGAACTTTACGCATCATTAATGACCTTTCGTCTTCTGTGTCTTCTGCTTCAGCATCTCACCTCTGTGCCTCAGCAATGTGAGCTTCTCCTCCATCCTTCTTCCTATCTGGACAGTCAACTGCCTTGTGTCCATTTTTCCCACATGTGTAGCATGTGATGATTCCTCCTCTTCCTCTACCTCGACCTCTAGTACGTGGAAAAGTGTTTGCGTCAGCATAATCTCCTCGCTGATCATTTTGATGCCTTCTCTGTTCAGCATGTGGCCCTCGCTGTGAGGTTCCACCTCTCTCGTTTCTTGTCTGCGGCTTCTTCCAGTCGTCCTTAAATTTACGGAACCTGTCTTGGGCAACTGATTTTCCCCTTGGCTGGCTCTTTCCTCTGCCTCGCTGTGCTGGCTTCCGGCTTAGCTTCTCTTCTGCCTTCAATGCCATCTGATACGCATCCTCAACCGTTCTGACGGTTGTCATGCTCATCTCATCCTGGATATCGTATCTTAAGCCATTCATATACCTGGCTACTTTTTCATCATCGCTCTTCCGATGACCTGCTCTAATATTGAGCTTGTAGAATTCTTCGGTATACTCCTTTATCGTCATCAGCTTCTGTCTCAGGTCCTACATTCTCCTGAACAGTGTGATCTGATAATCCCTCGGGATGAATTTTGACTTCATTTTGGCAATCATTCGATCCCAACTTTTGATCTTTTGTTTACCTTTGGAACGTCTATCTGCGTGAAGCTCGTCCCACCATAATGTTGCATGTCCTTTCAATTTCGTGACAGCATGCCTTACCTTTTTATCCTCTTCGATATCCTCATAATCGAAGTAGGTGTCAAGCGCTCTAATCCAATCCAGAAGCTCTTCTGCATCCAGATTTCCTTCGTAGACTGGAATGTCCATTTTTGTCTTAGAACTCATTCTGGTAATGGATTTTATCAACCGCTCGGTTGCTACATCTTCAGCTACAAATTCTCCTTGCTGTTCAGCTTCATCTTCACCCTCAGAGTCGCTCAGATCTCCAGCATTGGCTATGCGTCTCTGCGCTACTTCCATATCTTCCATTCTGGCATGAAGATTTCGTATTTCCCTCTCCATCTCTACATTCTGTCCTTGGCTACTTATTTCTCTAGACATTTCTCTTTCCATGGACAGTTCCCTTTCCCCCTCTAGATTGGGTGATTGTCTACCTCTACTCGGCGGCATGGTGAAATTTTCTCTTCTCCTCTGTTACAGAAAACAGAGAGATTTTCTCGCTCTGATACCACTTGATGTGTATTAGAGTGCTTCAGTTCTTATTTCTCCTCCTGTCTGAAATATAAAGACAAGATATCCGCTCTGATACCACTTGGTGCAAATGCGCCACCCAGGACACGTCCATTCCCACCAGGACCTTCTCTTCCTTAGGCCCGAAGAGCTAAAATTCTCTTCAAACCCTTATCAGGACTTTATAACCCCACAAGACTCTCCTTATGATCTCCCCTTGTCCTATCGGGAAGTCGGACCTCGCAAGATCGTGAGTCCTGAACTCACGGGATTGGGTCTAATAGATCCCCGAAGCCCGATGGAATATCCACTCCACGTCTTTCTTGCCTCTGTCGGGAATTATCCCATCGGGAAATCAGCGTTCCCACTGTCACAAGTTACTCACCTCGTGAATCCCCGATTCCCGATCTCCGATGACACCTGTCCTCTGTACTAATGGATGGACCCCACACTCCTATAGCGATTAGGAAATCACGTATAGGGAATTTGCGATTCCTGTTGCCCAATTTCACAGCCCTCTCCAAGTGCTGATCCCCAGAATGACGAATCCTGATTCCACTGGGTCCTTGGACACGCGTCGTACAGATCAACGACTCTGATCGCGCCGAGCACTCGCAGATCGCGATTTCTATATGCAAGAGTTTCTTGCCCTTGGAAAACCCGATGTTCCAAACACCAACTCATCCAGATCTCCTGCCACACATCCTGCCAAAATATACGGTTGAGATCCCTTCTTAATATTTCGATACTTCCAAGGTCTTGATTCTCAGCCTTATGAAAACCCGATGAGACCAATATCCCGATGTCTCCTCCGGGATTCCTCCTCTACTCCTTCAATGCTTAAACCCTGCACAACTTTCCAAGATTTGACAGTTGACGAGATTTCACTACTCTCCGATGCGAATCCTGACCGTCGCTTCCCTTTACTCACGGACTTCTTCAGAAGACTAAAGTTCCTTCCAGAACCTCCTTTCCAACACTTGCGCTTGCAACCTTTGCTCGAATCTTCCTCGACCTGAACCTCCAGGGCTCTCTTTCTGCTGTACCAAGAAGGTGCTATGCCTCCTGAGCTTTTCCACTCTGATTCTTTCAGAGGTATTTGCGCGCACTCCTTGCGCTCGGCGTTCAACAACTCCTCAAGTGTTGAATTCCTCAGACTCTGCGCACTTCCTGCAACAGCAATCTTCAATTTCCTTGCTCAGATTCACAACTGAGGCTTCTGCTTCAGCCTGCGCACTTCTTGTATGGCTTCAACAACTCACTTCCACTTCTGGGTGAACGAGGACAAAAGTTAAACTACTGACCCTTCATCGACGCACTCCATGCAGATGAATTCAACTGCACACCTTGCAGGAATCTCCTGGCTCAGATAGAGAAACAATTGAAACTCATTCTCTCTCCCTCTCAGACTTCAATTGAAACATGAAATCATCATGCACAGCATATACAAAGAAAATGCATAACCAGAAAGCAAACATTAATGAGCACATAAATCACATACAAAGAGAAACAACACCAGACTTGAAATTGAACCAGACCTTTCTTCTATTAATTCCAATATCTGTACATAGGTGTTCTTCATACAGTTCTCTGCTTTCTCTCCTCTCCTGAATGCTTGATTAATAATAATGTTACAATGTACAAAGGAGGGTTTCTATATCTGTTTTCCCTCTCAAACTCTAAAACTGTCTAATCTAGAAATAAATCCTATCTACCTACATTAACTAGATTAAATGCCTCCTATCTACTTCAGACAAGAGCGTATGGCTCGAGGTATGATACAATATACAAAAGGCGCTCCTTCATAAATGTTTCCTTGAAGGTTTGGCGCTCCATATTTAATGGAATTTCAAAAAGTCATCAAGCATATATGTCATGTGTTCAAAAACACATGCGCTGGCTCCACGCTGGCTTTGGTAGTCGCGATGCTCCTGCATCACTTTGTGGTTTACTTTCTCCTTAAGTTAGGTTTTTTTTCTTCACTTAAGCCCCAAAGATACCTCTAAGAGCAAGCCATTTCTCCATAAAGGACCTTGGGACCCCTCGGCTCCCTTATCCTTGGGGACTATGGCCTACGGAGAGCCCCCTAAGCCAATGCATCCCTCCAACGATGCGGTTCAAAGGGGAGGGGACATGATAGTCCTCCCTCCCTGAGATTGCTTGTCCTCAAGCAATTGCAAACCAAGACGCTGCAAAATGTGCTCTCTCTCCCACGTGGCATCCTATGTTGGCCAATCTCTCCACTTGACGTGGTACTCCTTTACCATTCTGCTCCTCAGTCTCCTCTCCCGGACACCCACAATCTCCTCGGTAGTCAACAACATTTGTCCCCTCTCATCTAGTGGTGGTAACTCAATGGGATAGTGACTTGTGGTTCCCATGCCCTCTGGAAGCATGATGCATGGTAAATACTATGTCCTTGGCTACCTATTGTTAACTCTAGATCGTAAGCTATGTCTTCGGCTCTCTGAATCACCCTAGAGGGACCAAAGAGGTGTGGCCTCATCCTCTCATTGCCACCTCTCCTCCATGGAGACGGTCTAAGTGGTTGCATCCTCAAGTACACCACATCTCCGATCCCAAATCTATGCTCCACCCTGTGCCTGTCTACACACATGCTCTGTCGATCTTGGGTGGTATGTAAGCTATCATGAGTAGTATCATTGCAATCCTCACCCAAAAGTAACCATTCAATCCATGACCTCACATAGTCATGCAAATTCCTCTCGGTTCTTCAGTCCACCACCATCGCTTGATCAACCGTCTGAAGGTAATCACTAATGTTGGGAGTCAATCCTGCGCTTGCTGATCTGATCAACCACTGCCAAGGATGTATCTCTATTATTCGTGCTGCCCCATACTCCCATGTGATCACTGGAAAGTGCGTGAGCTCTGTTGGTTGGTCAACCAATACGCTTTGCATCCTCCGTGAATATGTGATGCAATCTGTCCACTCGCTCCCCCATCCTTTCCTAGAATGGGCAAGGGTTGTATCAACCCGTATTGAAGAGTGTGCCCTGACCTTCTCTGCTGCCAAATCATACACGCCTCCATATGCCTTGACATTGCGTTCACGAAGTCCCTCTGTGCGAAACTCTCTCGGACCTTCTCGTAAGTGGTGGAGTCACCTAGGTCCCAAACTACCCGGTATGATGCAAAGTACCCTCCACTCATAACACCGATCTTCCCGGTGCTCACAAAAGAACCTGTCAAACTATTCTTTATGGGCCAAGTGATCATGAACTGTCGAGGCACGACCAACTCCTCATAAGACTGCTCCTCCAAGCAGCCAATCATATGCACCCCAAGGGTAAACTCTAGAGAACGCTAGTTGGCCATCCCATCTGTGCCAGCTACCGAGCTACCAACAACTACAATCCTAGGGTCCCATGCCCTCTCTTGGAACTCCCTACGGTGGATCATACTCAACCAAACCATCTAAGTGAAATCAACACCTGTCAATTCGTGGCTAAATGTGAACTTGGGTATCATGAGGTAAAAGAAAAACTCCACAACTCCTCTTACCTCATCCCCACCACGATGCAGAACAATCACTACCTCTGCTCTGTCGGTCGTCAATATTTTCTGAAGCAATCCATCATTTGGATGAATGTCAGGTCCCACAATTGCATTGGAAGTCCACTACTCCCAATTCCTGCTACTGAAAACGATGTGCACCGCCCCAATGGAGTTTGGGATTCCCCCTGTGCATCCTGCATCCTGATCACCAAGTCCCAATGGATGGACTCTGTTGTTGCTACGAGGCTACCTGTCTC
>JZKD02S0288338.1:0-20190 GCA_000966675.3 Picea glauca
TCATGCTACTGATGTTAAATAGAATGCCAATGGCGAGTTTAAGTGCAAGCGCTAGTGCTTACTGCTTGTCCCTGATTCGTGGTACTGGGGAGTATTGTGTTGCGTAGCGTGTTCAGGATAGGCATGATATGGTCTTCTCTTGTAGCCTAGTGTGTTGCCTGTGTGTAATCTGGAGGAAGGAATCTAGTGCCGTATCAAGAGTCTTGGGCTGTTTAAAGGCACAGTTCCACTCTTGCGACACATCTGAGCCGTATCAGTAGTCTCGGGCTGTTTAAAGGCACAGTTCCACTACTGCGACTCTACCAACGGATCCTTCCATCTGTGACAGTACTGTGCCTAACCCTTRKKGTCTGTCTCTGCCTTTCGCCAATAGTTGCCCGCATCCTGTTCAGGGGCGTTTTGCTTCTTGTTGTCATTATGATGGTCGGGTCATCTTGATTGTATTCGTCTGACTTGCGTCCTGTTGGTTCGATTGTTGACTTAGAGTCGAGGGGGTTGTCTCTTCTACACACATGCACACACTTTAAAAAAAAAAAAAATTCACCGGTTGACTCTATAGGTCCTTAGTTAGGAGGGGTGTTACAATATCGATCTATTTGGACAAACTACAACAAAGGGTTTAAAAGGTGAGAAATACTTTATGTTATTAGTTGATGATTATACATGAATGAATGCAATTTTCATTCTTAGGAATACATTAGAAGCTTTTGAAAACCTCAAGGTCTACAATGAAATAGTTGAAAATGAAACAGATTCGAAAATTAAATGCTTGAGATATGATAATGGAGGATATTTCACTTCAAAGGAATTTATGAACTATTTCAACAAGCATGGAATAAAAAGGCATTTCTCTATTGTTAGGACACCTCAAAAGAATGGAGTTGTTGAAAGAAAGAACAGTACAATACAAAAAATGGATCGAACAATGCTAATGGATTCCAAATTGATAGATATGTTTTGGACACATGCAATGCATACAACATTTCACATTCAAAATAGAGTAATGCTCAGAAACAACACTGATAAAACTCCCTACGAGCTATGGAAGGGAAGACCAACAACTGTGAAGCACTTCAGAGTTTTTGGAAGAAAATGATACATGAAAAGAGAATATGAAATAATGGGAAAGTTTGATTTTCGTGTGGAAAAAGGATTACTTGTTGGTTACTCAAGTACACGGAAATCATACAAGTGTTCCAACCTGATATTGAACAAAGTTGTGTAAAGCGTCAACGTAACAATTGACGAAACAGGTAGACATGAATTAAAGGAAGAACAAAATGAATCAATGGAGCAACTTAACAAAGAAGAAGCAGAAGATGAAAAAGAAGTATAAGGGGAAGATGAAGAGGATCTGACAGAATCAAAATAACAAGTTCAACAAGTTCCTCCAAAGAGACCTAGCAAACAAGTAGAGAAGAATCGTCCTTCAGATCAGAATATCGGAATAAACTATGCAGGATTTGAGACTACAAGAAGAATCTATTCACCAGAACAAACACACCTATAACTCTCATATACTATTGAACCAACACGTTTTGAAGAGGCTATCAAGGATCAATTTTGGAATAAAGACATGGATGAAGAATTGGATCAAATAGATAAAAATGACACTTGGGAATTGGTTCCAAGACCAAAGGATAAGAATGTGATCATCTCAAAGTGCGTATACAGGAATAAATTGAATGAATGTGGACAGGTTACAAGGAACAAATATAGATTGGTATGTAAAGGATATGCACAGGTTGAAGGAATCGACTTTGAGGAGACATTTTCCCCAGTTTCCAGAATGGAAGTAACTTGATTGCTTTTAGCTTATGCATGATCCAAAAATATTAAATTGTATCATATGGACATAAAAATGGATTTTCTGAGTGGGGAACTTGAAGAAGAATTCTACATTGAACAACCAGAAGGATTTCAGTTGATAGATAAAATAGATTATGTGTGTAAATTAAAGAATGCCTTGTGGGGTCTAAAACAGGGTCCTAGAGCATGGTACTCTAGACTGGATAAATATCTACAATAGGCGGGGTTCAGAAAAGGAAGTGAAGACAACAACCTCTACATCAAGGTAACTCAAGATAGTAGTTTATTAATTGAAGTTTATGTTGATGATATTATTTTTGGAAGTACTAATGACAGGTTAAGTAAGAAATTTGCAAAGGACATGCAGAATGAATTTGAAATGTCATTACTTGGAGAACTATCCTTATTTTTGGGTCTTCAGATATGTCAAAGAAACAAAGAAATTTTTATTTCTCAAACTAAGTATATCAGAGAAATGATAAAGAGGTTTGGAATGGAATATTTCAAACTAGTTATCACTCCCATGCAAATGAGTTGCAAGTTGAGCAAAGATGATGACTCAAAGTCTACAGATCAGAGGCAATAGAGGTCAATGATTGGTAGCCCGCTATATGTGACAACATCTAGACTAGATGTAATGCAGGAGGTTGGATAGGTAGCACAATTTCAAGAAACACCAAAGGAATCACATGTATTAGCAGTGAAGAGGATTTTCATATATCTCAAAGGAACAAAAGATTTTGGATTATGTTATCCAAAAGGAAAGGATATATCACTTATTTCCTACACAGATGTAGATTGGGCAGGATAAATTGATGACCGATGAAGCACCAATGGAGCAGTGTTCTACCTGGTTGAGAGATTAGTATCATGGATAAGAAATAAATAATAATCAGTATATTTATCTACAGCCGAGGTAGAGTATATTGCATCAAAAACATGTTCTACACAGGTTCTATGGATGAAACAAACTCTGACATATATACAGGTTGAGTCTGATGAGACCATTCCAATCTATTTTGATCATACAAGAGCCATCAATATCTCAAAGAACTTGGTGATGCACTCCAAGATGAAGAACATTACAATCAAGTATCACTTTCTACAGTAATAGGTTGCAGAAAATAACATCAGAGTTTAATAAGTGGTCACAAAAGAACGAGTGGTAGACATATTTACAAAACCTCTTCCACGGGAATCCTTTGAGTATCTTCGTCAGATACTCGAAGTTATTTCTACTCCAAAATGAATACTTTTGAATGATTATATTATATGTCTCAGATGTAGACAAGGAAGCACCATAAAGAGGACATTTTAGGTTGGGAGACCAAACAATTGAGTTAGGGGGAGCCTCCCTGGATGGAAAGATACATTTTCCATTAATGACAAAGGGGGAGAGATTTATCAGATGCAGAGGATAGAGGCACGGTTCCAGGGGGAGAGTTGGTCACAGATATTGAAAATAAAGAGGCATGGTTCTAGGGGGAGCATGAGCGATATGATTTCAGTATTGCATGACATGACTTCATTATTGCATAAGGGTGTTTCCATAAATTCCAAAGGGGGATATTATTGATTAATTGGGTTGGTTTTCATTGATGTCAACCCTTGAAGAAACTACGGTAGCGAATTTTGGTAGAAAAAATATTTCGGTAATGGACTAAAGTTTGTTTGATGGATAATGGTATGAGTTTTTATATATTTTCAGCTAAGACTATTCTATATGGATAGTACATGTCATTCCATTTCCGGTGGTATGTGAAACGTCACATAACTCCTCACGGTTAGAGAATTATGTCCATGTGAAGTTGGAGAACTCTCATGAGTCATCTAGAAGCACCAAAAATTCAATGTGTTTGCAAAAGAAATTATTTAAATAATAAAGTGAATGGAGAAATCCTTAAAATAAGGAAAGTGGAATGCTACATGAAAGTATAAATAAGAGGCAAGGATCTCTCATTTAAACTCACTTGAGCAAATTGAATATCTTTTGTTGTGTAAGGCTTTTTGCAAGTACTCATTGATACATCTAAAGTTGTGAAAGTATGAGGTAGTACTAAGGGTTGATGGTGAAAGTTTCGAAATTACAATGAATACTAAAAAAACCTAATTTTTGAGGTCAACAGGGGCTGATAGTGTATTAGGGTGCGTACATATGCGAGATGACAATGTATTAGGGTGTGTACATACGCAACCTAGTAGTGTATTAGGGTGCGTACATGTTGGTAAATCCATCGAAACTTGAGAAGATGAATATGCCAGGGTTCTAGATTCTATGATTAAGTTCCCGGGAAGCTCTACAGTGCTCAAATATAGAATATCTATCCATTTCTTCAAAAGGTATGTCTTATCTCTATGAATAGTTGGATTTTGATGTATGCATGAGAAATGGTTATGGAGATTTGAGGATTCTCCCTAGAGATACTAGTGGTTTCATGGGATCTTTTGTATAAGTCATATCTACAGAAAGATAGTGTTGGTATATTTATCATTGATACTTCTTGTTAGAATTGATGCACATATTGTATTTCTTAACATATGGATAAGGGTTTGGGGTACATGGTTGAGATCTTGTATTTGTGAAGTGGTTGATTTATTGAGAGGCTGAATATCAAAAAGGGTTTGATGAATAGATCATGTGAGGGTTATTATACTTGTTCATGATTATGCACACCTATATGGCACATGACTAGCGAGATATATATGTGTTGGGTAAAGGTTATGTATGAGGATGCATGGACAGAGTACAATTACAGTATGGATATAATGACATGTTACAGATCTATGTGAAATAAGTTGCAAAGGGTTAGAAGTTTTCAGAAGAAAGAAAAACCTAGTTTTCATAAGTAATATACAAGTTGCATAATAGTTTGGTCATGTACATGCGAGGGATGCCTAACATATAGGGCGTGTACATATGCAATTTGCATAAATATAGGTCGTGTATATGTTGTACTTTGTTGATACATGTTTAGTTCAAGTACAGACTGACTACAGGGAAGTTGTACAGGTTGGTTGTAGGTCAATGGTACAGGTTGATACAGTTGTATAGTGGTATATCTTACAACGATAGTTTGATAGTGGTTCCATCATTCTACTTCTACTTCAGGGTGGATGGACGGGGAAAGGATAGGTGGTTCTAGCCACCTTCTGGTTGTAGCCAGATAACATAGGGGGTTGTAGCCTCCTTCTGGTTGTAGCCACATAATTGGGGAGTTGGAGCTTCCCTTAGGTTGTATCCTGAGAAACTAGGGGGTTGTTGCCTTCTTCTAGTTTCAGCTGGAAAAAAAAAGGAAGTCAGTGCTTCCAATTAATGTAATTCTTCAACACATATAAGAAAAAACATTTTTTGGTTTTCTTTTGCTTTGGGTTTCCACATAAAAACGTTGGTGTACTATGTATGTGTATGATTTTTCATTTGTTCATTGTTTATTTACTCTACAAATATTGGATGATAATGATACATTCATATAACACTTGCATTATATGGTTAAAATGGATTAGATTTATCTATTACTAATTCACCCCGGCTCTTAGTAATCCAAGAAGCTTTTCCTTATTTAATGGTGCACTTTAATTTATGCTCATTTAATGCAATTATTTATAAGTCAGTCAATGAAAATATCTCTGATCATGTTGGTATTAGATAAATCATCTTGGACTTGAATTTTTTAGTGTGAATGCTTACTAGGGCCAAGCATAAATAGGGTGAAGAAAGTCTTAATACTTTGACTCGTGAAGTTGTCCCTACATCCCGAAGGAAGAAAATGGAAGAAGAAGACAAGCATGATGAACATGAGAAAAAATTTCACATGGTATCTGATCACATGTCAGAAATGGTCGAATGAATGTATGGATATTACAAGAAGAGGATGAAGAAGAAAGGAAAGAAAAAGGAAGAACATGTTGATGATGATGCTTCGGTAAACCAAGGGGCTAGAGTAGATCCTCCTGAGCCTCCATCTTCACCTTCAAGTTCTAGTTCTTCTTCCTCTGATAATTCACATCATTCTCATAATTCTAGCCATAAAGCCTCTTTTAAGAAACCATTATTAAATATTGATGTAAAATTTTCTTTACCTATGTTTAATGGAGATGCTAATCCTGAAAAGCTAGATAATTGGATCCGAAATATTGAAGTATATTGTCGTGTTCAACATATTGATCAAGAGGAAGTTAAAGTGAAATTGGCTTCTCTTCAGTTGGAAGGCACCACTATTGTATGTTGGGAGAGCAAGCTTCAGGACCTAGATGAGTGTGGTAATCTTCTTTCCTCATGGTCGGAATTTAAATCAGCAATAAGGAAACAATTTTATCCATTAGGGTATTTACATAAAGCAATGATGGAATGGAAAACTTTAAGGAAAACTAAAGGTCAAACTGTACAAAGTTTCACAAAAGAATTTAGGAAGAAAGATCTTGCATTAAAAATTCCTTTGGATTCTTATAAAACTTTAATGAATTATATTGGCGCACTTCATAGTTATATTCGTCATACTTTTCTCTTGTTTAACCCCACTACTCTTGACAAATTTTGTGTCCAAGCCACTCACCTTGAGAACAGGGGAAATCATGTTCAAGAAGATCCCACAAAGAAACCTTCCAATATCCCACATAAACCTTTAAATATGTTTAAAATTTAGGACAAGAAGACTTCCACGGTGACGAGAGAAGGAGGAAATCCATCTTTCACTCATTGCAAGAAAAGCGGTCATGATGATGAACATTGTTGGAAACTGCATCCATAGAAGAGACTGAAACAATTCAGTGGAAAGGGGGAGACAAAAAACGTTTCTACAGTGCAACAAGATCTTGGTTTTGATTTAGGGGACGAAGGAAAGATCACAATGGTTGGAGTACAAGGTAAAGATTCCCTTCATTCTAGTTCAAGTTCCAATAATGAATTGCATGATGATGAACAGAAGAGGAATGCAGTATTTCACATAAGAGTTGTATCTAAACACACTAAGATAGATACATTATTTGATCTGGGTTACCAGGTAAACTTAATATCTGAAGCACTTGTCAAGAATATGGGTTTTTAAATGAAACCACATATGATGCGTTATCCTCTTGGTTGGGTATGTGATAAAGAAAAACTCAATGTCCCCAAACAATGTAGGGCTAGATTTGTTATTGCTTCAAAGTTGATTGATGAAGTGTATTTGGATCATGTACCACTTGATATATGTGGCATAGTGTTGGGAAGTCCTTATATTTATGATACAAAATAAGTATTCTTTCATCATGAGAACAAATCCCACCTTACTAAGGGAGGAGTGGAATATATTGTTAGAGCTCATAGCATGAGGGTAAACACAACACTTATTAGTGCAGGGAAAATGAAAAGATTTATAAACACTAATGAGAGATATGTACTCATGGTCGTAAGAGAGAAATATGTCGGCACATCCGATGCTTTCTAAGGATGTGATCCTTCTCATAAAAAGGAATTAACTGATAGTGTTTCTAAGTATGATGATATTTTTCAGGAACCAAATGTACTACCTCCTAAGAGGGAAATCCAACATGAAATACATATTAAGTAGGATTCTCCTCTTCCTAATGTGGGAATGTACAGGATGTCATTTGTGCAGATGACAAAGATCAATAAGCAGGTACAGGGATTATTGGATCAAGGGGTCATTAGGCCCATTTCATCTCCTTGTGGTTCTTTGATCATGATGGTGCCAAAGAAAGATGGCGCATGGAAAATGTGTGTCAATTACCGGGCCATAAATAAATTCATGGTGAAAAATCGATATCCTCTTCCTCGTATATATGATTTACTTTATTAGTTAAAGAATGTTGTTTATTTCACTAAGTTGGATTTTCACAGTGGATACCATCATATCAGGGTCACAGAACATGATGCATGGAAGACTTCCTTTAAAACCAAACAGGGATTTTTTGAGTGGTTAGTTATGTGGTTTGCAATTTGTAATTCTCTGACAACTTTCATGTGTGTGATGAATGATGTATTATGGCATTTCCTAGATGACTTTGTGATTGTATATTTAAATGACATTCTTATTTTTTTCAGGACTTGGGATGAATGTGTGAGGAATGTAAAGAAAGTATTTGATACTTTACAAAGGGAAACGTTGTATGTAAAATTGTCTAAATGTGAATTTGGCAAGACTGCACTTGTATACTTAGGTCATATTGTAGGAGGAGTTCAATTAAAGATTGATCCTTCCAAAATTGATGTAATTGTAAATGGTCTTGAGCCAAAAAGTTTAACCGAGGTCCAAATATTATTAGGTGCATTACATTATTTGAGGAGGCTCATTTCAAACTTCTCCTTTATCACAACTCCTTTGCATTCCATAACCACTGTGAAGAACACTTTTCAGTGGGAAGGAAAGAAACAAAAATATTTTGACACTTTGAAGGAGAAGATCAACACTGCACCAGTATTAGCACTATCGAATATTCAATAGCCTTTTGAGATCAAGACATATGCCAGAGGATATGCCAACGGTGCAATATTGATGCAATATCGTAAGCCTATCTATTACCACTCTAAAAAATTTAGCCAAGTTGTTGTTAACTATCCTACATATGATAAAGAGTTGTATGCATTATTCCAAAGCGTAAAGAAATGGAAGCAGTTCTTGTTAGGGAAGGAAGAAATCATACATACAAATAACCAAGCCTTACAATATCTCCAAGCACATACCAAACTGCAACAATCTTGACACTACAAATGGATAGGTTTTCTACAACAATTTCATTTGGTAATGATGTACAAAAAGGGTACAAGGAACAAGGTAATCGATATGATTTATGTACCACTTATTGTTGCTTATATTATTTTGAAGAATACTTCTTTATATCATGATAGTTATGTAGAGAAATATTCCATTGATGAATAATTTAAAGAAGTATGTGAGAATCTAAACCATGTTGCACTTGTAGAGAACTATTGTCTGTAGGGAAAACTACTATACCATTTTGGAAAGATATGTATTCCTACAAGTGAATGAGTCCATGTAATATGAGAAGCTCACACATCTCTTGTGTCTAAGAATTTTTGGGTAGTAAAATATATGGCTCATTTGCAGAGGTTTTGTTATAGGCCTCAAATGAAAGGAATTGTAACTAAATATGTAAAGGGGTGTGTGATGTGTTCTAATTGTAAGCTCACTAATAGAAAACTGGGGCTATACTCACCACTTCATGTTCCATACAATCAATGGGAAAGTATCTTGATGGATTTTTTAGGGGGTTTACCAATGACCAAAGGTGGTCATGACTATTTGTATGTTGTAGTGGATAGGTTCAACAAGATGTGTATCTTTATGCCATGTAAAAAGAATATTGTTGTTGAGAAAACTGCTAATATATTTTTGCAGTACATTTGGGTTCACTTTGGATTACCCACATCCATTATCTTGGATCCAAATAATAGATTCCTTGGGGACTTTTGGACAATCTTGTGGAGAATGATGGAAACAAAATTGAAGAGGAGCACTGCTTTCTACCCACAGACCGACGGACAGACAGAGGTGGTAAACAAAAAAATGGCATTTTTTCTTCGAGGCTACTGCAACAAGCATCCCAAGTTATGGGATGAACAAATACCCTATGTATAGCATGCTTACAACTGAGCATTGCATTCCTCCACTCAGAGTTCACATTTTGAGGCATGTTTCAGGTACCTACCCAAGTTTCCTTTGGACTTGATGTATGGGAGAGATATTGATGTTAATGAAGAAAGAACAGAGGATAGATACCGCAAGTTCATCCATAGCATCCAATAGGTGCACTACGTAGTCCGAGAATAGTTCGAGAAAAGTCAAGAACAATATAAATCTTGGCATGATAATCACAAGGTTGATCATTAGTTATGGACTGGAGACCGTGTATGGCTTCACATCAACGAGGAGAGATTGAAGCGTGAAGGAAATAAATGCCAGCCCATTCATTATGTACCCTTCACCCTCTTGGATAAAAGTGGTACCAATGATTTTCGTCTAGATATTCCACCTTATATGTAGATTTACTCAGTTGTCAATGTAGAGAACTTGAAACTTTTTTAGCCTCTCGTGATCATGGATCAGTATGAGGAAGTTCCAATACCTTTAGTTGATGATTTTTCTCTTGAGTAATTGGATGAGTTACAGGAATATATCATCCTCAATAGAAGGACGAGGACTTCACGCAGGGGTGATGTTAATTATCTTCGAGTAGGATTAAAGGGAACACATCTAAGCAACGCAAAGTGGATAGAGAAGGACAAAGTCATGGGACTCTTCCCTCACATATCTATTGATTGATGAAAGATTTTGGTGGTCCAAAAATATATCTATGGGAATGTGTGATCCAAAAAGGTTCCATAGAAGGATAAGAACAACTCAGAACTCACAAAGGTAACTAGGGACGCTCAGAATGGCCTCAACAGACAGAGAAAGGGAAAAAAATCAAATTTCCCAAAACTCAGTGAAGATAACATTATGGTGAAGAGTGTGTCACAATATTTATAATGGTGCAAATGACTCATCAAAAAAAGTCACGGATCGAAAGTTATTTGCAGTCAAAGTTTGGTCAACTTAGCCCAGTCAAGAGGGGGATGAGTCAAGATTCATACTATTGACGTTAGCATATGTACGGATGATGTAGAATATGTACAACACATGTGGTAGGAGCATAAGGTGAAATGTGTCATGTTGATGTCAGCATGGTGATGTGGTAGCACTAGAGGCTACCATGTGTCACCCAGTTTTGGCACTTCCAGACCAATCCATGGACTAATTGGATTTTTCCACGTGGCAGCGTGTATGGTCTGTACAATGATGTGGCATGGGGAGTTGGTAGGGACATGGTATCTATACGATGATGTGGCACTCACACAACAGGTTGAAATGGTAGTGGATGACATGGCTGAATCAGAGGTTGCCACATGGCCCAATCAGGGGTTGCGACGTGGCAGGGGGAAAAAGCCCAATGACAACCCATATCCGATTTAAAAAAATAAATATGGATTGGTGGGATCGCCAAATATGACGGAGTATTACAAATCCATCCGTATTCGAATCGTTAGCACCTTGGATAGAGCCATCACCAAAATTGGTGGAACAAAATTATATATATATATATACATTGTTTCAACTATATATCTAAAAGGAAGAGGCGTGCGGGTTTGACATTGGGACCTCCTCCCCACACTACACCTTAATACTCATGCCATAACCAAYGGGCCAATGGACCATACATTGTAATGAACATTGGTGATTTTACATAAGAGTAGAATTCGTCAATCCTTGAAAGGAGGGGCGCATGTGGTGTGGCGTGGGAATGCAGTTAGAGGCATGTACATTCATTAATTGCAGGTTGCACTCGCATGAAAACTGAGACAAATTTCTTCTTGGACCTGGGAGTGCCAAAGTTGGGTCGAGGCATGGAGACAGTCATTTTTGGATAATTCGATGCCATGAATTAAGTGGTGTTTTCTATTTTCTAATCTGAGCATTATTTCTATAGCTTGATTTCAGAATGAGGTATACTTATGTATTTTGCCAAATTCTTTTGTTGAGATAATGAAAAATCCTACTACGAGGAATGAACTCCATTATCAAGTTCTTGTGTTTAGATTTGATGCTTATGTATATTCATTATTGAGTTTGTCCTTCTTTAATGGTGCACTTTAATTTATGCGCATTTAATGTAATTCTTTATAATTCACTCGATGAAAAGATCCCAGATCAATTCCCTACACCATTACCNGGACATTAGTTGAAAAGGGATATGATGTTTCAAAATCCACACCCATAGAAGCAGAAGAAAGGAAAACATTTTGGGAACATGAAAATACTTAAACACACTACAAGCTAGACTAAGTAAGAAAATCCTTGATAAGGTACTAAATTGTAATAATGAAAAATAGCTCTGGGATAAATTGGAAACTATATATGCAGGAGATACGAAGGTTAAGAGGGCCAAACTCCATACTCTCAAAGTACAATATGAAGGCCTAAAAATGAAAGATGAGGAGATTATCTCTGGGTATATCGAAAGAGTTGATAATATTATTAATTCAATCAGAGGATTAGGAGAAGAAGTATTAGACAATGAGCTATTTGAAAAAATTCTAAGAACACTACCTATTCTATACAATCCTAAAGTGTTCGCTCTTGAAGATTGAGAAAATCTAGATAAACTCAGCATGGATGAATTGTATGGAATCCTCATAGCCTATGAGTTAATATTAGGTCATGAGAATAACTCACAAGGAGAGTCACCCTTCAAGGTACTCAATAAAACAAAGAATCAAAATAAGAAACTTCAATCCAACGATGATGAAGAATTTGATGTGGAAGAAGAAAATTTCATTAAAAAACTTCAAAAAGGATCAATGAAGTACAAAGCCAAGTTGCCTTTCAAATGTTTTAACTGTGGAAAGGTTGGCCATTTTTCAGCCAATTGTCCCTATCCCAAGGATGACCCTGAAGATGAAGAAAAAAAAATCAAACGGTACAAGAAAAAGGAAAAACCAAACTACAAGAAAATGTTTTACAAAGGGAAAAGGAATTTTTACTCAATAGAAGAAAACAACAGTTCATCAGAGTCTAGTGACAGTGGTGATGATGAAGTCCTTTTTCTGGGTATTGAGGAGTCTAAAGATATAGAAGACATTAAACATAAGAAATATTCAGAAGATGAAGAAAAAATTAATATGGAAGAAGAACTTCACAGTGCCTTGGATGAGTTAAGAAAATACAAAACCAGATATAGACAAGTAATTTTTTTTTGTAGTTGAACAAAAAGAAAGACATGAACAAAAAGAAAAGGAGATGGAGAAACTCATGAGAAACCTAAAAAACCAAATCCTAGAATCAAATAGGATCGAACAAATTCTTGAAAAGTCTCTTAAAGAAAAACAAATAACCTGTGAAAGAATGGAGGAAGAAATAGTTCACCTGAGAACATAACTGGATGCAAATCTCATTCAAACAAAATATGAAAATATCTCTAAAATATTAGATAATATTATTAACACAAAAAGGGATTCAAGTAATAAAAATGTAATAGTCTATTCTCAAGAATAAATCTAAGTTAATTCAAAATCTTATGAAGATACTCTCTTCAATACATTCAAGAAGAAAAATGAAGAGAATACAAGAAATGATTAGAACTCCAGAGGACCACTTCCACCCATCGAGAAGGAAGATAAGACAATACCAAATAAGTTCTATCAAAATAGGTATCCTTGCATTTTATTTGGATATTTCTTTGTATGCTCTAATTTCAGACACAAAGCTATGAATTGTAGAGCATATATAAGAAAAAATTTGAGGGTTAAGAACTATAACTGTAAAGATAACCAAGCAGTAAATAAAGTCGAAAGAAGAAACTATAACTCCTTTTCACCTCTACAAGAAGTGGACCAAGAATTCTTCAGATGACATAACTATGGACCTAAGGCTAGTAATTTCAAATTAATGGAAGCCTCAGAACAACCATGATTCATTAGAGAGAAAAAGAAGCTTTGGAAAGAAAACACACCAAAGAAGGAATGTATTATTGCCTTAAAATCCCAAAATAAATAAGATCTCTGGTATGTTGATAGTGGGTTCTCAAAACATATGACAAGAAACAAATACAAGTTTTTGAACTTAAATAAACAAAAAGGTAAAGTTACATTTGGTGACAATGCTTGAGGAAACATACTTGGGAAAGGCATTGTGAGTTTGGGAAACAACAAAGCCAACAATGTGTTGCTTGTTGAAAACTGAAACCTATCCTATTAAGTGTGATTCAAACCTCTGATCAGGGGCACTTTTGCATCTTTGATTCCCATAAATGTAATATTAGGAGAGAAGACACAGGAAAATTGGTTGGTAGTGCTCCTAGAACTCCCAAAAATGTGTATATACTAGATGCAAAATTGAATGAGGAATGTCATATGAATCTAGTAGATAAAAATTTTCTATGGAATAGAAGGTTGGGGCATATTAACTTTGAAAATCTAGTGAAATTCAAAAATCTTGGTGCAATATGAAACTTGCAAAATACCATAAATCCCTCAAATACTACGTGTAGACACTGTCAACTAGGGAAACAAACTAGAATAANGGACATTAGTTGAAAAGGGATATGATGTTTCAAAATCCACACCCATAGAAGCAGAAGAAAGGAAAACATTTTGGGAACATGAAAATACTTAAACACACTACAAGCTAGACTAAGTAAGAAAATCCTTGATAAGGTACTAAATTGTAATAATGAAAAATAGCTCTGGGATAAATTGGAAACTATATATGCAGGAGATACGAAGGTTAAGAGGGCCAAACTCCATACTCTCAAAGTACAATATGAAGGCCTAAAAATGAAAGATGAGGAGATTATCTCTGGGTATATCGAAAGAGTTGATAATATTATTAATTCAATCAGAGGATTAGGAGAAGAAGTATTAGACAATGAGCTATTTGAAAAAATTCTAAGAACACTACCTATTCTATACAATCCTAAAGTGTTCGCTCTTGAAGATTGAGAAAATCTAGATAAACTCAGCATGGATGAATTGTATGGAATCCTCATAGCCTATGAGTTAATATTAGGTCATGAGAATAACTCACAAGGAGAGTCACCCTTCAAGGTACTCAATAAAACAAAGAATCAAAATAAGAAACTTCAATCCAACGATGATGAAGAATTTGATGTGGAAGAAGAAAATTTCATTAAAAAACTTCAAAAAGGATCAATGAAGTACAAAGCCAAGTTGCCTTTCAAATGTTTTAACTGTGGAAAGGTTGGCCATTTTTCAGCCAATTGTCCCTATCCCAAGGATGACCCTGAAGATGAAGAAAAAAAAATCAAACGGTACAAGAAAAAGGAAAAACCAAACTACAAGAAAATGTTTTACAAAGGGAAAAGGAATTTTTACTCAATAGAAGAAAACAACAGTTCATCAGAGTCTAGTGACAGTGGTGATGATGAAGTCCTTTTTCTGGGTATTGAGGAGTCTAAAGATATAGAAGACATTAAACATAAGAAATATTCAGAAGATGAAGAAAAAATTAATATGGAAGAAGAACTTCACAGTGCCTTGGATGAGTTAAGAAAATACAAAACCAGATATAGACAAGTAATTTTTTTTTGTAGTTGAACAAAAAGAAAGACATGAACAAAAAGAAAAGGAGATGGAGAAACTCATGAGAAACCTAAAAAACCAAATCCTAGAATCAAATAGGATCGAACAAATTCTTGAAAAGTCTCTTAAAGAAAAACAAATAACCTGTGAAAGAATGGAGGAAGAAATAGTTCACCTGAGAACATAACTGGATGCAAATCTCATTCAAACAAAATATGAAAATAGCTCTAAAATATTAGATAAGATTATTAACACAAAAAGGGATTCAAGTAATAAAAATGTAATAGTCTATTCTCAAGAATAAATCTGAGTTAATTCAAAATCTTATGAAGATACTCTCTTCAATACATTCAAGAAGAAAAATGAAGAGAAGACAAGAAATGATTAGAACTCCAGAGGACCACTTCCACCCATCAAGAAGGAAGATAAGACAATACCAAAGAAGTTCTATCAAAATAGGTATCCTTGCATTTTATTTGGATATTTCTTTGCATGCTCTAATTTCAGACACAAAGCTATGAATTGTAGAGCATATATAAGGAAAAATTTGAGGGTTAAGAACTATAACTGTAAAGATAACCAAGCAGTAAATAAAGTAGAAAGAAGAAACTATAACTCCTTTTCACCTCTACAAGAAGTGGACCAAGAATGCTTCAGATGACATAACTATGGACCTAAGGCCAGTAATTTCAAATTAATGGAAGCCTCAGAACAACCATGATTCATTAGAGAGAAAAAGAAGCTTTGGAAAGAAAACACACCAAAGAAGGAATGTATTATTTCCTTAAAATCCCAAAATAAATAAGATCTCTGGTATGTTGATAGTGGGTGCTCAAAACATATGACAGGAAACAAATACAAGTTTTTGAACTTAAATAAACAAAAAGGTAAAGTTACATTTGGTGACAATGCTTGAGGAAACATACTTGGGAAAGGCCTTGTGAGTTTGGGAAACAACAAAGCCAAGAATGTGTTGCTTGTTGAAAACTGAAACCTATCCTATTAAGTGTGATTCAAACCTCTGATCAGGGGCACTTTTGCATCTTTGATTCCCATAAATGTAATATTAGGAGAGAAGACACGGGAAAATTGGTTGGTAGTGCTCCTAGAACTCCCAAAAATGTGTATATACTAGATGCAAAATTTAATGAGGAATGTCATAGGAATCTAGTAGATAAAATTTTTCTATGGAATAGAAGGTTGGGGCATATTAAATTTGAAAATCTAGTGAAATTCAAAAATCTTGGTGCAATATGAAACTTGCAAAATACCATAAATCCCTCAAATACTACGTGTAGACACTGTCAACTAGGGAAACAAACTAGAATAAGGTTCAAAGAAAAATAATACACAACCTCAAAACCTTTAGAGCTTGTTCAAACTGACCTATGTAGACCCACAAGGACCAAGAGTTTCCAATGAGAGTCTTACTTTATGTTTTTCATTGATGATTTTACTAGAATGGGTTGGATATGTTTTCTCAAAGAAAAATCAATAGCACTTAACAAACTCAAAGCCTTTAAAACCCTTGTTGAAAATGAAAAGGAGAACAAAATCAAATGTCTTAGATCAGACAATGGTGGTGAGTTCACCTCAAAATATTTTTATCTCTTCTGTGAAACACATGGAATAAAAAGACAATTCTCTACTGCCAGAACACCTCAGCAAAACAATATTGTTGAGAGAAAGAATAGAACAATTCAAGAGAATTCAAGGACTATGCTCAATGAAGCAAAACTATCTGATGGATATTGGAGGGAAGTTGTAAGCACAACAATATACATATTGAACAAAGGTTAGCTCAGGGTTAGTAGTGTTAAGACTCCTTATGAACTATGGTTTGGAAGAGCTCCATCGGTAAAATACTTAAAGGTCTTTGGAAGTAAATGCTACATCAAAAGACTTGATGAGAATCTTGGAAAATTTGATGACAGATCTTATGAAGGTATTTTTTTGGATACGATTCTAACAAGAAAGAATACAAATGCTAGAATATTAGATCACATGAGATTGTTAAGAGTGCAATGTCAAGGTGGATGACCTAAAAATGTTAAGAATAAAAAATCGAGAGACTATACTTGAAACTGAAAAATGAAGATGATGATAAAACAATTGGAACAAAAGTAGAAGAAGTAGAAGAGAATAAAGAAAGGAAAGATGATGGTATGCATATGAGTGAAGACAAAGAATATATTCAAGAAGAGAGAAGACAATAATTACCGAGAAGAGACATAAAGACACCCTCAAGAATGACTCAAAAGAATCATCCTAAAGAATTGATTATTGGAGATATGAATGATGGAGTGCACACAAGAACACAACTATTGTATTAAAAAAAAATAGCATTGTTTTCACATATTGAGCCCAACTCAATCAAATATGCATGTAAATATGATAATTGGGTTAAAGCTATGAATAAATAATTAGACCAAATTGAAAAAAATAAAACTTGGGAACTAGTTCCATGACCAAAAAACAAAAATTTCATTGGAACTAAATGGGTGTATAAAAACAAAATGAATGAGAATGGGAAAGTAATAAGAAACAAAGATAGATTGGTCTGTAAAGAGTATGCTCAGGTTCAATGATGTAGGAGAATCATTTTTACTCACGCAGAGCAAGACCCATCAACGTCTAGGAATCTGTACGTGAGCTCAACGTAGGAAACTCCAACAAATATTTTGAAGTTCACCTTAACTCAGCACCAAAATTAATCTTTTGAGGCATGCTTGAATGATTATGAGCGAAGTGGGAGATCCCACTACGTCCCTAGAATGCGACTAGTCTAGATAGTTGTTAGGATAATTTTTAGAATAGACAAGTAGCCAGGGGGAAACCCTAAGAACCCTCTGAGATAAATAAAGGTTTTGTATGCCCAAATGAGGCTAGTTAGTCGGTAGTTGGTTGGAATAGAGATAAGGATAAGTTTTTATTTATTTTTGTTAATTTTACAGTTGTAACCATTTTCACGGATGAACATAACAACGGAAAATTGACCCAATGCATGGTGTGGACATTGCTTACAATTATTTTTTATTGTGTTCTCATGAATGAACAAATCTCATTTGAGTAGATGGAACTATGAATGTTTGGATAAGTTTCAATTGTTTCTCTTCTCGGAAATTAGTGCAGGGTGTGCACATAGAATGCAAGAAGTGCATTAACAAGATCTGTTTCGATTCTGAAGCTTAGAAGAGATAACACAGAACTTGCCCTTTGCAAGGAGTGCACAATCATCTACAAGAAATCGAACCTTGCGTAAAATCTGGTGAAACGAGCGCACAGATCTGAAATTCGACTAAGTGTAGACGAGTCGAGAAAGCATAACACTGAGAAGGTGAGAGGAATTTCTCTTTGAGAAATCCCAAGGATTTGAGTTATTGAAATTCCTGAAATGCAACAAGTGCATGAGAAATCTAAGCCTTCACGAGACCAATCTCAGGAGGAACAACACTTTCATAAGTGTTAAAGAGATCCAAGAATCAGACTTGGCGAAGGAGAAAAGGTTCAAGACCTTTGAGCACCCAGAAGATCTTCTCAATGTGAAGATAACATAAGTGCAATGAGGAAAGATCTCAGTTGTTCGATCTGAACACTAGAGAATCAAAACCGTCCATCAGAAGGGATGCATGGTGAACGATCAACATTTTGTTGATTCACATTGTGAAGAATTCAAAAGGTGGAATGCTAAGAATTCATGAATCCTGAATCTGTGACTTAATTTGAGTCGTTGGATCTAGGAGAGATCTAGACTGTTAACTATCCAGGGTGAAATATCGACATTTTGGGGATCGAGAGGATCGGAGGAGACAAGTCTTTCAAATTCGTGAAATGTGAGGTCCCGAAGTCATTATGACCGTCAAATCAAAGGAGGGACCTAGACCATTGATCCAGTGTCATTGTGATTTCAGATATCGGGAGAACGGAGGCAAGGGAGCTTCGAAGTCGCAAAACAAGAAACGTCAATTTAATTACAGCCATTGAACAAGGGAAGATATGAGCCGTAGATATTGGGTCATCATGATTTTGGCTATCAGGTGAATGGAGGTAGCATCACTGCCAGGGTCACGGAATGAAAAATCATGACGTGCCTTTCACTCAAGCGCATGGTCACCGAGAGCGGTCAAAAGTAACAAAGGGCTTAGCAAAGAGGAGCAGGCACCTTCTAGGTGTTGAGGCTCAAACAATGCTTGGGAGAGAAGTCACGGGTCTTAAATGACCCGCACATTTGGAGAAATGACCTTTGTAAGTGGGGTTGGGGTCTAGAAGAGATATGGAGAGTCAATCAAACTGAGTATCTTCATCAATCCTAGATCGGGAGGTCGCACAACCCTTGGGAGAGGAGGGGGGATTGCATCAAGTTGTGACAATTTCACATACGAAGCCATACGAAGTCTCATGGTTGCAGAAAGGACACTAAGTAATGGTTACTAAACAATGCTTGGTTGAATTTAAGATAGGATGATATAGAGATGAAATTATGTGTGATGTAATTCCCATGGATATATGTCATATTTTGTTGGGAAGACCATCATAGTTTGATAGGAATGTCATTCACGATGGGAGGAAAAATACATACACATTGGAGAAGAATGGTAGAACACACATGTTGCTACCAATAGAGGAGAAGAGAGTCAAAGAGGAGGCCATCACAAGTATAATTCTCATGAGTGGGAAGGAACTCCTGAAATAAGTTAAGGAATGACAAGATATGAATTTCGTTGTGGTGAGGAAATCCCGAGTTACCCTTACAAGTACATCGATGGATGATTTTCCCGAAGAAGTTCAGGAATTGCTGGAAATTTTCACAGACATAGTGGTGGATGAGATACCTAACTTATTACCACCCATCATAAGTATAAGTCACCATATTGACTTGATACCAGGAGAAAGTATTCCAAACAAAGAAACATATAGTTTGACACCTCGAGATAATGAGGAAGTGAAGAACCAAGTCCAGGAATTGTTATACAAGGGTTTGGTCAAAGAGAGCTTGAGCCCATGTGTAGTACCAATAGTGTTGAGTCCAAAGAAGGATAGAGGATGGAAAATGTGTATAGACTCAAGGGCCATTAACAATATCACCATGTTAAGAACCAAACATCAATATAGCATACAAAAACCTCAGGAAAAGTACTCAACGCCTTGAAAAAGAGATAATATCAGATAATAAGCCTCATCGAGGGGAAAACCTCCTTTTACCCCACTTAAATGTTCAAGTACAAGATGATTCAAAATGAAAATGTCTCCTTGGTATATATAGGAGACTAGGAGGTATAATTACA
>JZKD02S0288349.1:5750-20190 GCA_000966675.3 Picea glauca
GACCCAAAGTTGTCAAACTTGTACAACCTGGTAATATCATCAGCAATTTCAGTTGCAAGAACATGCTTAGGATATTTTAGATCCTTGATTACAACTTGGTGAGGTAAAAACTATAGGGTTTTACCTTCACCTAAATGAGTGATTTGATATACTGATAGAAGGTTACAAGAAAGACTTGGAACACATAATACATCATTGAAATGACCATTTTCTACTTGAACTATTCTAGATCCTTCAACACTAAGAGATCTATCATCACCAAAAAATATTTTATTGGTGTTACATTCATTTGGAGTAGAAAATATGTATCTCTATCCTTAGCCATATGATAATATGCTCCAGAATCAATAATCCAGTCATTAGAAGTAGAAGTAGAAGTTGTATTGAAAGAGAAACAAGAAGTTGAAAGTGCATGTCCATGAGAAGAAGAAGAAGAAGTAGAATCAATATTGATGTTGTGCTTCTTCATCGCTACTTCTAAAGCTTCCATCTTCTTGAAACATTTGGACTCGTCATAACCATCTTTATCACAAAAGTTGCAATGTCTGTCAGTCTTCTTATTTTTATATTTTTCTCCTTTGTCTCCATTAGGAGCGGAAGCTGTCTAAGTGGGTTTGGGACCCTTATATTGCTTGTTGTTGTGGCAAGGATGTTGCTTCTTTGGATTCTTGGGTTTATCTTTCTGATAGACAACTAAGGCTTTGTTGGAGGTACCTGCAGTGCTGATCACTCCAAGTTGTACTAGTTTATCTTGCTCTTTAATCAAATCATCACAAAAGTTCTCAAGACTGGGTTTTTGATAAGCTGCCCCTAGAGCCTCTTGCATGGAATAAATGGTAGATACAAACACAAAATATGCACTACCTAGCTTAGAAAGAATAAGATAGATGCAACGATCTTCGTCTATCTTTACCTTACATTCTTCACATAAAGTTCTGAGTGTTTTAAACTTAGATAGATAGTCTTCAATGCAAGAAAAATCACTTGGATTTAAAGTTAGTACTTGATTTTCTAATTGTCGTGCTCGAATAATATTGTGTTTACCAAACACAGATTCAATATTTTCCCAAGTTTCTTTGGGTTTATCAATTGATTGAAGGTGGAACCTTAAATCAAGAGAGATGGACATTATGATTAATCCACATGCTTCATCATTCCTATTATCCCATTTGGCTTTCTTATCAGCATCAATGGGTGATGTTTCATTTCCCAAGGTAATCAGGTACAATCCTTCACTTCTTAATAAATCCTCCATATGGGATTTCCATTGGAAGTAGTTGGTGTTGGTAAGTAAGAGATTGCTTGTAGAAGCCATATTAAATATGCAGATAATATGGATTTAAAAATCGAAACTGATGATCTGAATGGAAAGATCTCGAAAAGTTATGCGGTTTTAAAAAAAATGGCACTTAAAACAGACTTCGGATGTGAGAGTTATGTCATTTTTTAAAAAGACATAAATGATAACCAAAGTACCACATGGTGGTGTAAGTTGCTTTATGAAGTGACCCACTTTTATAAAGAGAAGTGGAGATCACTTTTACAATGAAGTTACTTCATGCAAAATAAATAACTCTAAAATAAAATATTAAAGCTACTTATAGTGATTCACTTTTATACTTGAAGTGAAATACACTTTACAATTTTATCATGAGCTTTTTCAAAAAAGGTAACAAAAGAGAGACTTGAACTCAAGACCTCTTACTTAATAAGGCAACTTTTAACCAAATGGTCTAGCAAAACATATTGTAGTGTTTCGCAAGAGGATTGTTGTTGTTGTTGTTGTTGTTGTTGTTGTTGTTGTTGTTGGAGAGAGTGCTAAAAAAAATCTCTTTTCACACAAGAAAAAAAATTTGGTTCTCGATGACAAGAAGGGTTAGATCTTGGTTAGCTTACCCGGAAGATGCACATTTTCCTATCTGTTTTTGATTTGCCGAGATCGCACAGGGCGCGGGGAAAAGAGAATACATAGATCTAAAAGAGTATCAACCAAGAAACAAATAATATCAAACCGAAATAAAACCAAAATAATACTTTGCAAAAATTTTAAAAATGTGTATTCATGTTTTATACCTTTGGATATGACTGTAATGGTCGTATCTTAGGCAAACATAAACCTTTTTGAGTGAAACAAAAAGTGTTCTTGACTGAAATGAGTGCTCTGGACGCAATGGAATAGTTCTCTCGGCCCATAAATATATGAAAATGACATAAAATGGAGATGAGACAACTCGGCTTCACGATCTCGATCTACAATAGGAGCGGATCTTCAAACAGGCTCTGATACCATGTTCAAAAACACAGGTATTCCAACAGAGGAAGAACACCTTCAATAACCACTCACATAACCAAATCAAAGATCAACACACCGATGTTTTGACATGGTAAAACCCCTACGGGGAAACATCCATGGCCCCAACCAACGCAGCCACTTGGAGAAGTTTATTAATGCAAAGAAAAATATTACAGAGAGATTTTACAAGAGAGTTTCTCGTGATCAATCATCGAAAAATGACCTTCCATTCTCTTTAAATAGAGATCATGGACCAATCGGGTGTTAATCCATGGATCAATGGCCGTTAAGATCGAGGAGAGTATGAACCGTCGGATCATTCTATGTCAGGAACATATCGTGATCATTGGATTTCCTAACTACAAATGCATACTAATGCATACTAAAGAAACACACTTTTACCTAACGACACATTAGACCAAGTAGATCTTAACTAACTCCTAAGTGTCTAAATATCCTAACATATTAAAAGTTACAGAGTTTGAATGTATATGTTCATTTTTAGCATCAAAACCCTAACAAAAAGTGGGAAAACATCACAGATTACAAAGGATAAGAAAATCAAGTGTCAACTTTTTGTTATTTGAAAAAACAATAGATCTAACGGTTATCAAAATCTAAGCTTTAGATTTGCATTAGGAAGACTTATCTATTTGATGCAAATTGTCTCTAACCCTTATTTGAAAAAAACCAATATTGAAAAAAAGAGAGCATATCCCAACAAGATTATGAAAAGGACAAATTGGAAAATGCATGTGATAGCGTTCATATTGAAATAAATATAGAAGGTGAATGTAGTAAGGAAATTGGTGTATCATTAGTCTAAATGAGGGTTCTAAAGATTGGTATATGGACATCTTCCAACTATGTGAAGATAAGCATTGTGATCTTCTACTTGTGGAATATCCTACTCTCAATAATGAATATCCATCTTAAGAGGATTTATAAAAAGCACGAAAGATCTCCCAAATTCGTTTCAATAAATTCTATTATTTTTCTTGATGAACTTCCTAATGAATAGAATGTTTCAGTTGAAAGGGAAATAAAAACTCATTGCAGGAAATCATGAGTGGTCCATTTTATCCCGTATCCTAGGGATAACTAAGGAGATCATGTCTCGAGGCCCACAGGTCCTAGACATGGAGTGTCGAGAGCCGGATGACTTGAGCATGGCCCCGGAGGGCCCACATTTTCTTCAATGCAACCCATCTATTAGCAACAATAGTATCCATCCCACCAGCCTGGTCTTGAAGTAGCAGTAAGTCTTGTTCCATGAGGTAATGATTCTAGGTATTGTGGTATGTGTCACTCTGATTATTGATGCACTTGAATATGTTGCATTGAATTCTCCTTCATTTCATAGCGTCTCCTTGGAAATTATGCTCTTTGACTTGCTCATACTTGGGAGGGTGACATGTTTCCCTAGTAAGTTGATTCCCCTTTAGGATGGTTTCCACTACGTGGGTCTATGAAAGGTCATTGTCCATTCCCTCCATACTTACCACTTTCCATCATTATTACTCTCATCTCCCCCCACCTTGGTTCGGGAATTGGGTATGCCACGCTAGGAAGGGTTGTACCTTGCCTTGTGGGAAGAAGGGGTTAAAGGCCCAGGGGTTAAAGGCCCAGAGGTTAAAAGTAGCTGGAAAGAGTTAAAAGCCAAAATGAAACCTTTGAGATGCTTTGCCCAGGGATTCCCGAGAAAGCAATAAAAAACTTCTCAATAAGAAAAGGGGACCCATAAGATAAATTGAAATTCAAGGTACTAGTTGGTGGATGGGAGGTCTCATCATGAGCCGACATATTAGGTCCATGGGCATGCAGCGGTATGACATTACCATCTATCTGGTCACCAAGCCAAGGTAGTGGCTCTTGGTGGCATAGATAAGAGAAAGGGGGTCTCATCACGAGCCAACCTTCTCATTTTCGTGAAATTATTTTCGGTAACGTTGTCACCTCTGGTCACCACGCCAAGACAGTGTCCCCCATATTTTCCCTTGAAAAGAAAAAAGACCAAAATAAAAAAAAAGACATTGAATGGGCTATGAAACAATGGCATCCATGATAAGGTGCATCTCGCCCTCTACAGAGGCACCCACATGAAATACCTACATTTCGCTATTATCGTTGCACCCTCTGCCCAAACATTTCCCCTACACCACTTCACGCACACGTACATGACCTAGATTGGTTCTCACCCGGGAAACACCCCAAACTTAAGGAGGATTAGCCCAATAGGACATCCTAAGACCTTCTCCAAACCTGAATTGTTAAACCGCATAACGTCTTTGAGCATTTGTTTGGGTAAAGGGGGGTTTGATGCACATGTTTGGGTAATTTGATTATTAGATGTGATTGACATTCCTATGATCCCTGTGACTTATAATCCCCTAGAGGACGTACTTTTTGTTGTTGCAAGACTTTTCCTGATGGACAGGTACATGTTGGGGAATGATTAGGCCGGACCTCCATAGGGCTGAAATCCTAACAGATGGATGTTGTGACCCTGCCAGGGGGAAAGAGAAACCAGAGGCTTGCACCAAGAAGAAAGAAGGACGTTGCACTAGGGACACTCTGGTAGACCTAGACCCAGGGGGGTTTTTCCTTTCCACCTGGACGTTGACCCTTGAGAGTACATGACGTCATCATTTTGACCTTGTTGTCATCCAAATTTAGGGTTTGCATTCATGATGAGCAGTTGTGTGCTAGTTGGCATGTGTGGCAACATTCAGGGCCTTTGGAGGCCAAACGTTCTACACTAGAGGCCTAGTGTTCCACCTTAGGGGCCTAGCATCACCCTAGAAGGGCATGATGTTACCCTTGAAGATGAAATTAGGGTTTAATTAATGACATTTTTGTAAAAAATGGATTTTAAATGTTATTTGGCCATGTCGGCCTTTTTATGACCTAATTGTAATTAAAGGTCATTGATATTGTATAAATAAGAGAGAAAACTCTCATTTTTATCATCATCTCTCATCACACAAGTGTGTGGTCTGAAATTCGCCCTTCTTTAAGAGTTATTGGTTGAACTAAGTGGTGTGCAACTTCTTGGAGAGACAAATCTTGGTGTATTTTGACTATTTTTCATTGTGGAGGATCTTCAACTAGGGCTTGGCTTGATTATTCTTGGTGAAGTAAGTAGAAAATATGCAATTTGTTTATGTTAAATGCTTGTGGTAAATTTTATTTGGTTCATGTTAAAGATTATGAAATTTCTTGCTCAAAACACTAAGAGAAAAACATAAGTTATTATTTTTTTCTCTATAGTCTTCCACTTGTTGAATTTCTCAAAGTACATCTTGTTTAGAAGTAGCTACTAGAGCCCTACTTACTAGCACTCTAGTAGCCCTACTCTAATTTCTTATTGCATATATTACTTCCAAATTTGTCTAAAGGAAAGAGAAACCGCTAGGGCCTAAGTCTTCTTACTTTCTAGTTGATTTTCTCTTAAGGACTTGGGTGTTTGAGGCCTTGGGTTACCAATAGCTCTTCCATCCATTCCATCTCCTTTGGATAAGCACTATCATTGCTATTTTGCTCTAAGATCTGTTGTTGCTATTGTTGACTCCATATACCCTAAAAGGCATTAATCCACTCACCTTGGTGCTTGATTTGATCAAACAACTCTCAAACAACCTTCCTTGAAACCTTTACTAATCTTTGCTAACCTCAAACTAGACTAACTCCCTAACTAACTTCTTGTTGTTGCAAAAGATTGCTACAGCCATCTTACAACAACAATTTCTCTTTAAAACTGACATAATTTAAAGCTTATCAAACATTGCCAACTTTGTTTTTGACAAGTTGCTATCATTTTGTCAAATTAGATCTATACTTTCTTGTCATTTTTAAGCATTCTTGAGGCATAATTGTTGTGGTTGTTACAAAATATTCATTGTTGTTATAGATAATTACTTTGTTGCAGTATTATATCAGCCTACTTATTTTCCAAAGGTTCATGGTTTTATGAAGCACCAACATCATATGGTACCTTGAAATTGCATGTTTTTTCTATTGTTGTCTTGTTATGGGCAGGTACACCTCACTTATCATTTGCTTCATCTCTATAAGACATAAAAGAACCTTTGAAACCATGTGACCTGTGAGAGGGGGGAACTTTCTTGTACTTTTGTCTTATCCTTCTCAAACCCTCAGATCACTGGGGACGTCTGCCCTAGGGTACATTGATATACTCCTAAATAGAAAGGGGTTTTCTATTAAGGTGATAGTGATAGGCATTGTTACGCCAATCTTACATTCACTTGCCTTGGGCTTTGGGAAAGTACAAATTGTGCGATAATAGTCCACATATGTTGAGAATGAAATGAAGATAGCAATAACATGAGAAATAACACAAAGATATTGCAAAGAGAATAGTATAGTAATATAGTGAAACCTGAACTCTATTCTATTAATGAATGAAATAGTGAAAATATTGCAATATTCAAAGCAATACAAACTAACTAAAATGGTGGTAATGTATAAAACCCTAAGTTCCAACACCCTAACCCTAGAAGATGAGGTGGCAAAAGGACTGCATACCTCAAGGAGCAAAGCCGATATGTTAACTTCTTGGGGCCACAACTTTCATGTACAAAATATGTTTGCAACATTTCTTGGACCGTTACAAAGCTTATTCCAAGTTCTATGTGTTTGGCTCTTTCCTTGTGATTTTTTTCTCCTTGTATGAAGCATGAGTTAATAACTTTCAATACAAGACTTGTACAAAAAAAATATACATAAATAGTCAAACCTTCGTCTATAATTGGGGTTAAAAAAAAATCAATTAGGCATAAGTGCATAGCTAATAAATTATAATACTTGTAGCATGCATTTAATGGAGGATGTTCTTACCATTGAATAATTATCGAGAAAATAATTTTAATAAACCCTGAATATTTCTAAATTGTTTGATTAAAATAATTCTAATAAACCTTGAATATTTCTAAATTGTTTGATTAAATGTCTTCATTGTAGCTCTTATTTCTAATGTTTTGACATTCAATGATGCCAGGAGATTAGTGGATTTTGTCCAACATGATTTAGCTATACTTCATGAGGGATGTTTATCACATATCATGTTTTCATTCACACAATATGGTGTTCAAGAAACATGGGTGTTTAACAAACTAGTTGATATCTCTAAAAGAGTTTTAGATTAAATATGATGATGATGAGATTACAGTTTTAGACAAAGTTGGCCTATGGGAGGGAAAAACTAATTTTCTTGATTATAATGTTTTTAAGATCAAATAATTTGGAAATAACATTACTAGTTCACTTTCATTTATATGTGTTAGCATATTAGAAAGATTAGGTGTATTACAAATGTTTTAGAAATAAGATCTAATTTTCATGTCAGTTGGGCAGTCATCAAAAATTGTTTTTCTTTCTCTATTTTTCTATTTTTTTAAACTCACAAGCTTTACATATTATTTCCTCTCAAAGTGTTTTAGGTCTTCCCCAATACCCTGTTTCACTATGAAATTCACAAGTTGTTTTTCATCCTCTATTTTTTTAAACTCATAAGCTTTACATATTATTTCCTCTCAAAATGTTTTAGGTCTCGCCCAATACCCTGTTTCACTATAAAATTCATGAAAGTTGATTTTTATTTTTGTAATATTTATTTTCTTATTTAAAATATAACTTATTTTTACAATATTTATCTTCCAACTTAAAAAGTAAATCAACATTTTCTTATTTTCAATCTCACTAATAACTTTATTTCTCTTTAAATTTAATTATAATAAAACTATTAATATCATAATAACTTTATTTCTTTTTAAATTTAATTATAATAATACTATTAATAGTATCAGTTTGGCATATATTTCTTTTTAAATTTAATTATAATAATACTATTATATTAATAGTATCAGTTTGGCCACAGTTTTAACCCTCACTATTAAGAATGGCTCCAAGATTTCAATTCAATCTCTCTGCTAATTTTCCAATCTAATCATTTATAATGGTGGCATCATTCTAGTTGGCACAGATTCAATCTCTCTGCTAATTTCCAATCAAATAACTTATAATGGTGGCCGCATTCCAGTTGGCACAGATAATGCCAAAGAATATTAGGAATTTTGGAGCCCCGGTTCACAACAATGTCTGACCAAGCTATAGGGGGTGGCGTTAAATGTCGCTTCAATATTTGATGGGCTTAATGTACACTTTATTTTTATTTTTGTTTGGCAGTAGAGTATAGACTAGATCTGGTTGGCTTATTCTGAGGGACGAGCCTCTAACAGTACAAACTTCTATAATTCAGCATAGTAGTAGTACAGTTTAGTCTTAGTTATTTTGAATGTACAGCCCGGGCCCAAGCTTCTGGTGGTAAAACATACCATATCTCGGCCTTAGCTATTTTAAATATGCAGCCCAGGCCCAACCTTCTGGTGGTAAAACATACTATATCTTGGCCTGTGAGCAGCTTTGGCTACATTTTGCGTTGTTTCTCCTTTTAATGAAAGCTAATCAGAAGCAGCCTCGGCTGCATTTTGTGCTGTTTCGCCTTTTAATGAAAGCCAATCTTCAATAGACGGTGGTCCCTTAGCCTTTAGCTCATTTGGTTTAAATTTTATTTAGTTAATTAGACAGGCTTCTGGGCTATTGTCCACCGATTTTTGTTTTGAAATAGCAGTATAGACTAGGTTTGGTTGGTTTACGCTGAGGCATGAACCTTAGTAACAAAATCTTCTATATTTCAGCATAGCAGTAGTTGAACAGTTCAGTCTTAGCTGTTCTGAACCTAATGCCTGGGCCTCTGGTGTGGTAGAACATACTATATTTTGGCTTCTAAGCATCCTCAACTGCATCTTGAATTATTTCTCTTGTTAATGAAATCTACTTTTCACTAGAAGGTGGTCTTTTGGCTGTTTGGGTCATCTGGTTTAAATTCTGATTTAGTTAATGAAATGTGTTTTTATTGTCTAGTTGTCCACCATCGATATTTTTCTGTTTTTGTGATAATACAATTAAAAAACATTAATCAATTGCAAGGCGTGTTTGCCCCCATGGTTCCGTTCTTGCTGTGATCTGCCCCACCGATATGGAATGAGTTTTGAATCTTGATTGATATCCCTTGGGCCTGGCACTAACAATAAGGGTATTTCTAAGAACATAAAAATTGTAAAGCTAACGAATAACATATCATTCTGTTTACTCGCTCTCTCAGAAATTGATTCACGTTTGTTTTATTCTCCACTAAGTCCCAAAACAATAAGAACAATTGTTTCTTATTGATCATATAAAACTCTGCTTTGATAATTACATGAATAGATTTTCCGTCCTTAATTTCATAGAGAATTTTTCCATTTTTCCTTTCATCCCATGATCAAGTTCAGTACATATCATAATGCAACAGTTTCCATAAGCAAGAAATAAATAATTGTGACTTCATCAAATTATTTTCCTTTCAGTCTAGCAAACTTGTGGCAATCCCATATCTCCCCGTAGCCCAGCACCAAAATAAAATCCTCTCATACTGAAACTTTTTCAGAAGAAACATTAGAAGGGTTTTACATGTTTCTGGTGAACAGTTGCATTGCCCATTAGTCAACAATTCAGAGGTACAACAGAGAATTAATTTCCTCTTAGTGTCTTGTAAAGTTCAGAGCACTCCATGGACAACTCATAGAGTAGGGGAATAAGGAGACTTCATGTGTTTTGACAATTCTAGTGGACCCGTAAGAGGTGGCGGATCTATTTCTGCGCCATAGCTTTCGACATTAACAAATCCCCACTCGTCTTCTGGAAGTTCCTTTGAAAACCATTCTCGCAAATCTCTGAACCTCACTGACACTTCTCCCATTGAGAAGTAATTGATGTTAAACTCACTTTGACTCAGTATGCCTTCAGTGTGACGAGGAATCTGCTTATGCTGCAGCATGCAAACAGAACTCCCATAAGAAAAAGGCCAACAAAATAAGGATATGCCATGCAGACATGAGATCATGGAACTTGTACAGAAAATAGTATAACTCAGAGATGACCGAGGCATACCAGCAAAAATGCAACCACCACTTCCAAAAAGTCATCTTCCGCCATGCCAGCAGCCTCTGAGAATATTTTTCCAACAATAATCCGATGCCTAAACGGTAAACAGAATTATATATGATAAAAGTTCATTGGACTGTTTTGCAACAAGAAAAGCAACAAGAAGGATATATAAGATGAAGTCTTCTATTGCATAATTACAAAAAATACATGAAGTACAAGAGAAGGCTTTATTTCCTCTTCCAGCCCGTGCTAGAAAAAGCCAACATATCAAACCCGGAACCATGGTCCTAATCTCTAATGCACTTTCCAAGGATAAAACCTTTCACAGCATCAACATTTTGTAACCTTCTAATCAAAAGCTCCTTTGATGAGTAGATAGCTTTGAGAGTTAATATCCTAATCTTATATCTAAATTACTTTATACTTGAGTGTGCCACGATAAAACATGAGTCATATATAAATACAATGAGATATAACCTTTGGCTTCATCTTCCAAGAGGTCTGATGACTATTCCTATTCACCTATGACTCTTCTTATTTCTCCTAAATTATTATTAATAATAATATTTACAACACACCATAATCCCTAGGATTAGGTATCTAATAACATGCACTATGTTATTTGCTTTTGGTCCTAAATTTGTCAATAAATTCATTTGTGATGTAACCAATATGGATTGTTGTGGTCTCTTGCTAGGCCGACCTTATCAATACGCTTGGAAGGCCCAATATGATGCATTCAACAATACATACCTACTGCATAGAGATAACACCAAATATCTTATTTGCAGTACATTAGAACTACCACAATAACCTGCTCCTCAAAAGTGTTCTCTAACTTTTATCCAGCAACCCTATCCACATCATTATCCAGATTTGCAGCATCAGGTTCATTCAACAGAGGACTCTTGTACAGCTCCTCCTTTAGCATTTGCTTTGCTCACTCATCGGCCTTAGTTTCCCTGAGACACCACCTCCGGAGGAGTCAGGACATTATACAAACTTCAAAGTTTCTCACCTATTATAGAGTTTTTTCCTTGCTCGAAAGTTCAAATTTGATAGCCTCCTTTCAGTGGTTCGTCGCTCTGCTCAACATCAATCATCACTTGAAGCTTCCCTCCAAGTCCCTAGTGTTTTTCGTTCCAATCAATTGAGCATCCACAATATTGTCAACACATGGGATCAAGTTGGGATCTCGACTAATCATTCAGCGGATATTGTTCCAACTATCCAACTTCTGCTTATTGCAAATCAAATTTTCGTCACGAAGACACACCAGACTCATCAAGGATCCAACACTTCCTACCTTGTTTCTTAGAATGGTCAGCTTTCACATCAAGCTTGTTGGATTTCTTGGCATCAGATGCAACAACATCTTCCCTCTCTCCTGAAAGCATTGGAGGCCAAATGCTTCTGTTGTTGGGAGGGAATGATAGGGATTCTAATCCTTAGTCTTAGCATAAGTATATTGAGCATATGTGTTTCTCATTATTATTTGAGTAGGAGATTATTATTGTGGTTTGAAAGTGACGAAGCATTTTGGTTTCCTTTTCTTTTGGAGTAGTTGAGATCATTTCTCCAACTATCTCTATTATTATGCTTAGTTGCTAGGTCTTAGGATCTAGTGAGCATTTCTGTCCTAAAATTGTTGATTTAGTTTTCTTCTCTAAAGCTATATAAGATAGTGTTTGGCTTACTAAAAATTCAGTCAGATGTTTTATTTCGCATTCTTTTGTGTAGAACTCTGCTCATGAGTGGGATATCCCACATCATTAGGATCTCCCACATTACTAACTGTGCATGCAACTACTAACTAAAGCAAAACTCAGAAATAGAACTAAACTGCTAAATATGAAACAACATCTAAATTGGAACTGAACTGATGATGGTGCATGCATGCTCCCTCTATCTTTCCCTCTTCCATATATTTCCTTGCACCATCATTCACTATTATATAGATATATTGAAGGAAGGTGTACTATTGATGTTGCCATTAAGGTTGATGTATGGAATCTCTACTGGACTACCTTCCCTGTGTGTGCCCAGATCTTCTCTACTTGTTTTTGCCATTAATGGTACTCTACTAGACACATTACGAGGTACTAAAAATCCAACACTCCCTCTTACCAAGGAAAATTTTCTCCACCAAACACAAGATACCCACTCTGCATCTGGAATCTCCCCCTCTACTAGGGGCTTGGTCAAACAATTGACCATCAATAAACCTGAAGAAACATGAATCTATATCATTGCTTCCTTCTATACTATAAACTCTCTTCCAAATCTTCAAGGTAAAAACATTTTGTACAAGGAACACTGCATCTGCAACCTACCAACCTCCCTTTGTCCTTCATGCCATCTTTACTAGTTAAAATCTTCTCACACCACATCATGAACTGTTCAAGACTTCATGCAATAATGAACTCATCTATATACAGGGCCAAGACAAATATATCAAATCTATCAAATTACGAATTGAAATCTGCACTTGACTCGTCACTCAGAACATCTCAACATGAGTACAATCTCATTGATATTGAAATCCAAAACAGGTGGTACATGCATCAGCCCATCCAAGGCAACTCCCTCTTCTTGGTAGAATCCTCTGACAACTAGAGTAAGAGTCTCATCTAGGTCAACTACCCCTTGCTGAGAGAATCCTTCTATAAGAATCTTATCCCAGTACTCTTCCACAATCCGATCAGTTGCAATCAAGGAATCAATCATTAATTCCATAGTTGGTTTTGTAATTGTCTCTTCAAGGCTGGAGAAACCCTCCTTCATAGCATCCTGCCATATCTGTTCAACTGGTTATGCGAGTATCTTGTAAAGGCCACCTTCTCGCACTCCTCTAGCCAAAACTCGACTAGATTTATGGTTGTTGTCTCTAATGGTGATTTCTAAACTATCAAACTCAACCAAACACTGTAAATCTGTCGTGCAATAAATTGAAAGCATACTCTTCATTAAAACAGGAACAAACAAAACAAAATCTAACTCAAGAACATCACCTGAAGATATGGAGCCCAATCCCTTCACGAGATACATGGCATCATCACCCAATGTTGAGAAATGTAGCTCAAGCAGGAACTTCTTGCACAGGCTTGAATGTGAACGTGCAGGATGTGGTTTGAGACATTTCTTTAGTGACCACTTACGAAAAGTGGAAAATAATTCCATCTTGTAATTTCACTTGAAAAATAAAAGAAAAGTAAAAGTCTAATGTTTTGAAGTCAACTTAGTCTTAAGAATCTAAATGAAATGTTCTAGAAGTTCTAGAACATTAGTGACTTAGATTAGGATTTAATCTTAGCCGTACATCTCAAGATTGAGATAGGTGGCAACTAGGATTGAGGAGATTAGTTATCTTCTCTCAAAGCATAAAGAGGACAAGATATGAGAATTTGAACACACGTGAAAAGACAGCAAGAGATTTTGAGGAAGAAAGACTGCATTCAAGGAGAAGACGAGCAGATTGCTAAAAAGACCAGCAAGTTGTACAAGCCGTAAGTTGACTTTTTCTTATGCCCAGGTTGTACACCTTCAGATATGGCCGTACACAGTCTTCTGTGATTGTTGGAGTGTGTTGTAGCTATTGAGAGGAGAGAAAGAGTGGTTTGTTGTCTAGGAAAGGCAGAAACAGAGCAGGCCGTACTATTGTCGTTGTACCCTCTTTTACACAGGCCATACACTATTGTTTTAGATGATTTTACTGACCATACAGTTTCTAGTTCAAGCAAGCTACAGAGGTCACCTTGTAATCTTTGATCAAATGAATGAAAAGTTTATTAGAAGGACAAATCCCTGTGTATGTGTTTTATTTCTTCCGTTGTTCATTTTTCAGTTGTGTGATTGATGCAATGTTCAGAAATTTAATTTTCTGTAAAGAAATTATGTTCTGAGTTATTTAATGAGAGAACATTAGGAAAGCAATCACCTAGACTTGAAAAATTTACATGGTATAAGAGCTATTTCTCTGATTGAGATTCTCAAGGATTTACAGCAATAAATCAACTGCCAAAAAGAAGGACCAACAATTAGAGGGTTTTAATATTCATTTTAAGGACTAATTTTCAGATCTGGGAGTTTGTGCATTAGATCTCAGAGGTGGCCTCAGCTAGCCTCAGATTCGAGGATGGA
>JZKD02S0288372.1:0-20190 GCA_000966675.3 Picea glauca
AAATATAATTTTGGTGCAAGAGGAAATACATTCGAGGGGGAAAAATAAATAAAAAGGAATGATTATTAGTATTAACAAGGTAAACATGTTTGATCAAGTAGAACACTCTTTCCTCCTAGAGGTTCTTCACAAATTTGGCTTTGATGAATCTTTTTTCTATTGGATTGAATCTTGTATATATTCCCCATGGATATCCTCGTTAGTAAATGAAAGGATAACTATTGTTTTTTAAAGTATGAGAGGTCTATGACAAGGTTTCCCTCTCCCCCATCTTTTAAATATTACAATGGCCAAATTTCTAAGAAAAGAAATAGAATTTGAAAGAGTATTTGGCCGTAGTCATGTAATTTGTTTCATGAGAGGAGTGAAGGGAATCAATCATTCTCACTTTGTGGATGTTACCCTATTTTTGGGAGGAGAAACAACTATCATCTCTAAGAGATATGAGGAAAACTTGGATAGCTTTCTCAATGCTTGGGGAGGGAAAATAAATAGTAGAAAAAAGTTAGATGAATGGAATGTCTCTACCTCTCACCTTCAAGATATCTCTAGAATTATGTGACTTCCCTGTTTGGCACCATGGAAATCATTTAGTTATCTGGGCATGCACATCTCCCTCTGCAACTCAACCTTGATATCCTAGCGAGGGGTGCTTGGTAAATTGGAAAGACAAGTGAAACAATGAGGGTGGAATTGGTTAAATATAGTAGGCACAATTATTCTTAGTAAATACATGTTGTCAAGTCTTCCCTTATATCAATGCCATCTCTCGTACCTAGAATGAAACAAGTGGCCATAGAAATTTGAAAAATCCTTGGGAAAAGTGGTAAAACCAACAACATAAAATTCCTTTTGATAAACTAGAATATTGTTCAAGATTAAAATATAGAGGAGGCTTTGAAATCAAAGATCCAATGCTCATGAATTCGGTAATGGTGGAAAAAATCCTATGGAGACTCATTTATGGTCCATGTGAATGGTGGAAAAATGTTATGATTAAGAAGTAATTTCACAGAAATAAAAAAAGATTTATGGACTCACCATTTGTTGAAATAAGAGGTTCATCGATTTGGAGACTGTGTAAGGAAGTAGCCTCATTGATATAATCTAAGTCAATGTGGATTCCATGAAATGGTAAATCTATTTTTATTTGGTTAGAATTTATTTTAGGAAATCCTCCCTTCGAGACCATCCCTGAAATATCAAACCTTAAGCCTTGGTTTTTGGAAAATTGATTGGATACACTATTAGACTTATCATATAAAGGATGGATAATAATGTCGGTTGGGGTGGTGTTAGCATCGGAAGTCACCCCTGGATTGCAGCAGGAGCAGAGCCCGACGCCCATCAATTTATTGTCACGATTTTTTGAATGGGGTGATCGAATGGGTAAAGACTCAAGAAGATATAGCTTTAACTCAGGAGACTAGGCTTGGTATGTAGAAAGAAAGGGAGGTCTTGATCCAACTTCCATTAGTAAGTTGATTAAAGGGTGGTAGATGGAAGACTTGTGAGAAGGGTGAGAAAGACTGCCTTGGGCAACATGCCTTCAGAAGCTTGAAGAAGAAAAACTCAAAAGCCAAGATCCTCTTGGTCTAGAGTTTCAAGGAGATGAAGGGTGACTCGACTGGATCCTCCAATTCCAAGCCATTCTAGCATTGAGAAAACACAAGAACTGATTAGAAACGTTGCGACTATTGCAGTGATCCAACCTGCATCATCCTACAACAGCGCAACTCGACTGGATCCTCCAATTCCGATTTGTTCTAACACAGTAAACAAAGAGATGGAAAAAGAGGTTGACATCCATAAAGTAAGAAGTCTCAAATGCCTTATACATTAACCAAAGCGACCAGCGCTTCATCAAAACTTTACCATCCGAAGCTTAGCTCAACCATCCATCCTTACAAAATACAAAAACTAAGCCTATATACTCAGGAAAATTTTCCTAACAGAGGCGTGCCTAGTCACCCAGGGCTCGGTGTCTTTTCAGTCAAATTCATACTGAAATCCTTCTTCATGCACCACCTTAACTGCGCATGTCTCCTGTAAGGAGGGTAGCTAAGCCATTAAGTTCCAAGCTAGCATGTGCAGAACTATTTGTCTCTTAGAAGACCTCGGCATGGCTTCTTTGGAAAAATCGGTACACAAGACCCCATCGAGCAGACCGCTTGCCAGACCCTCCATATCTCACACTTAATGAATGAAAGGAGGTTTCAAGCACCTGTTCATGCCTTCATTTACTCCAAGCGACATAGGATTGAGATCGGATCCGATGGTGCCTAGAGGTCACGATGATCTCCTTAGTAACTGAACTCGGTGCCTTTGGCCCCTCTTGCACAGCTCTCTTTGTCTCCCAAGTGACCATGGGCTATGACCCTGTGCTTACTCCCAAAGGTGTTTTCGGTGTTCGCAGATATGAAGGGGTTGATCCATGCTTCTTGAAATCACGATGAGTGAAACATTGAGACGGCTTAATCTGGTGTCACACATCCTTCAAATCTGACGGTCCTAAACTCACCCGACACTACTTCGGTCCCCAGGTCTTGGATGCTCTCGTCACTTTGCTCATCAGGGATATGAGGGAGTTACTTCTTGCGCTTCAAAGTCATGATGGGCGAGAAGGCGAGGAGCCTAATCACACACCAGGTCTCCCCTTTAGATGGACGATTGAGACTGCTCCTCGGTATGGTGGGCCCGCCTTTGGGTGCTTTCGGCACTTCGGGGTTCAGGGTTTCGAGATGTACAACGACATGAAACCTTCACCCTTTGAACTTGCGACTACCGAAAAGCTGACGTGACTAGATCTCTCTCCATGCGTCCTCTGGACGGACGGCTTCTATTCTTTCCCTGCACACAATATGGGCAACATCCATTGTGTTATCTTCGGTGCACCTTTCTATTCATGATTTCCCGCCAACCATTGATATGCTCATATGGATGGATCCAGATCGTTGACACTATAATTTTGCCTGCTCACTTGATTTTAAGTCCGAAAAGGACTTCTTCTGTTCGCTGTGCTTGGGCGCTCCTCGTGCAACCTGTAGACCTAGATATCCTGATGCCAAAGACAAGTAATGTTGCTAACATTAGGCTCCATGGGGGATAGAGTCATCCTTGTGATGCTCTAAGAACTCATTTTGTAGTTCCATTTGCCAGTTGTTGGGCTATGGAGTCAAGCTCGAAACACCTTGCTGAAAATACAGGCCGAAAAGTAAAAGTAAAAGCAAAATAAAATAAACATGCATGCTTAAGGGAGCTTATTTATGTACAGTCCTAAACTAGTTAAACTGTATATACATGGGCTAGGTGAAAGCAAATTTCCACCATAGCCACCCATACTGCTTGGTGATTCATCCCTTCTCTTTACCGCAGATGCTCCATAAAATGCTAGGGAGGTATGATAGGNTTCTCACTTTGTGGATGTTACCCTATTTTTGGGAGGAGAAACAACTATCATCTCTAAGAGATATGAGGAAAACTTGGATAGCTTTCTCAATGCTTGGGGAGGGAAAATAAATAGTGGAAAAAAGTTAGATGAATGGAATGTCTCTACCTCTCACCTTCAATATATCTCTAGAATTATGTGACTTCCCTGTTTGGCACCATGGAAATCATTTAGTTATCTGGGCATGCACATCTCCCTCTGCAACTCAACCTTGATATCCTAGCGAGGGGTGCTTGGTAAATTGGAAAGACAAGTGAAACAATGAGGGTGGAATTGGTTAAATATAGTAGGCACAATTATTCTTAGTAAATACATGTTGTCAAGTCTTCCCTTATATCAATGCCATCTCTCGTACCTAGAATGAAACAAGTGGCCATAGAAATTTGAAAAATCCTTGGGAAAAGTGGTAAAACCAACAACATAAAATTCCTTTTGATAAACTAGAATATTGTTCAAGATTAAAATATAGAGGAGGCTTTGAAATCAAAGATCCAATGCTCATGAATTCGGTAATGGTGGAAAAAATCCTATGGAGACTCATTTCTGGTCCATGTGAATGGTGGAAAAATGTTATGATTAAGAAGTAATTTCACAGAAATAAAAAAAGATTTATGGACTCACCATTTGTTGAAATAAGAGGTTCATCGATTTGGAGATTGTGTAAGGAAGTAGCCTCATTGATATAATCTAAGTCAATGTGGACTCCATGAAATGGTAAATCTATTTTTATTTGGTTAGAATTTTTTTTAGGAAATCCTCCCTTCGAGACCATCCCTGAAATATCAAACCTTAAGCCTTGGTTTTTGGAAAATTGGTTGGCTACACTATTAGAATTATCAGATAAAGGATGGATAATAATGTTGGTTGGGGTGGTGTTAGCGTCGAAAGTCACCCCTAGATTGCAGCAGGAGCAGTGCCCGATGCCCATCAGTTTATTGTCACGATTTGTTGAATGGGGTGATCGAATGGGTAAAGACTCAAGAAGATATAGCTTTAACTCAGGAGACTGGGCCTGGTATGTAGAAATCAAGGGAGGTCTTGATCCAACTTCTGTCAGTAAGTTGATTAAAGGGTGGTATATGGAAGACTTGTGAGAAGGGTGAGCAAGACTGCCTTGGGCAACAGGCCTTCAGAAGCTTGAAGAAGAAAAACTCAGAAGCCAAGATCCTCTTGGTCCAGAGTTTCAAGGAGTTGAAGGGTGACTCGACTGGATTCTCCAATTCCAAGCCATTCTAGCACTGATAAAACACAAGAACGGATTAGAAACGTTGTGACTATTGCAGTGATCCAATCTACATCATCCTACAACAACGCAACTCGACTGGATCCTCCAATTCCGAGTTGTTCTAACAAAGTAAACAAAGAGATGGAAAAAGAGTCTGACATCCATAAAGTAAGAAGTCTCAAATGCCTTATACATTAACCAAAGTGACCAACACTTCATCAAAACTTTACCATCCAGAGCTTAGCTCAACCATCCACCCTTACAAAATACAAAAACTAAGCCTATATACTATGAAAATTTGCCTAACAGAGGCGTGCCCAGTCACCCAGGGCTCGGTGTCTTTTCAGTCAAATTCATACTGAAATCCTTCTTCACGTGCCACCTTAACTGCACATGTCTCCTGTAAGGAGGGTAGCTGAGCCATTAAGTGCCAAGCTAGCATGTTCATACTTCTTTGTCTCTTGGAAGACCTCGGCATGGCTTCTTTGGAAAAATCGGTACACAGGACCCCTTCGAGCAGACCGCTTGCCAGACCCTCCATATCTCACACTTAATGAATGAAAGGAGGTTTCAATCACCCGTTCATGCCTTCATTTACTCCAAGCGACATAGGATTGAGATCAGATCCGATGGTGCCTGGAGGTTGCGATGATCTCCTCAGTGACTGAACTCGGTGCCTTTGGCCCCTCTTGCACAACTCTCTTTGTCTCCCAATTGACCACGGGCTATGACCTTGTGCTTACTCCCAAAGGTGTTTTTGGCATTCGCAGATATGAAGGGGCTGATCCATGCTTCTTGAAATCGAGATGAGTGAAAAGTTGAGATGGCTTAATCTGGCACCACACATCCTTCAAATCTGATGGTCCTAAACTCACCCGATGCTACTTCGGGCCCCAGGTCTTGGACGCTCTCATCACTTTGCACATCGGGGATATGAGGGAGTTGCTTCTTGTGCTTCGAAATTGTGATGGGCGAGAAGGCGAGGAGCCTAATCACACACCAGGTGTCCCCTTTAAATGGACAACTGAGACTGCTCCTACATATGGTGGGCCCGCCTTTGGGCGCTTTCAGTGCTTCGGGGTTCAGAGTTTCGAGATGTACAATGACATTAAAACTTCACCCTTTGAACTCGTGACTACCGAAAAGCCGATGTGACTAGATCTGCTCCATGCGTCCTTTGGACGGACGACTGCTATTCTTTCCCTGCACACAATATGGGTGCCATCCATTGTGTTATCTTCGGTGCACCTTTCTATTCATGATTTCCCTCCAACCGTTGATATGCTCATATGGATGGATCCAGATCATTGACACTATAATTTTGCCTGCTCGATTGATTTTAAGTTTGAAAAGGACTTCTTATGTTCGCTACGCTTGGGCGCTCCTCGTGCAACCTATAGACCTGGATATCCCGATGCCAAAGACAAGTAATGTTGCTAACATTAGGCTCCATGGGGGATAGATTCGTCCCTGTGATGCTCTAAGAACTCATTTTGCAGTTTCAGTTGCCTGTTGTTGGGCTATGGAGTCAAGATCGAAACACCTTGCCGAAAATACAGGCCGAAAAGTAAAAGTGAAAGCAAAACAAAATAAACATACATGCTCAAGGGAGCTTATTTATGTACAGTCCTAAACTAGTTAAACTGTATATACATGGGCTAGGTGAAAGAAAATTTCCACCATAGCCACCCATACTGCTTGGTGATTCGTCCCTTCTCTTTACCGCAGATGCTCCATAAAATGCTAGGGAGGTATGATAGACAGATGAAGATGAGGTTAACCATGTTGTCCATACCCCCAAATTTTGAGAAGGGGAATAAATTTATAGGCTCCAAAGCCTTTGGAAAGAACAACTCCATATAAGATCCCATAGGGTCACCATATCTAATGCCATGGGAATTTAGTTGGTCAGAAAACATCTCTTGTCCTCCATGGTTGTTCACCTGTGGCATGATGTCTTCAGAGTGCACCAGTGGGCGGAGGACAGATGCAGGCTGGCCAATGCCAGATGACACCTACCCACAAACAGGCTCTGGATAGGAGATGAGTTGTCTACTAATCCCTTCCTCTTTATGTTGCTCTATGCTTCCTGCAAGCCTAGTAGAGCTGATTTCCACCCATGAACATTCCTTAATTAATAAAGGAACATGCTCTATAATGTGGTCTTGGAAATCTTTCATAACACAATACTCACTTGTGAGTATTGGTGGACTAATGTTATTAGAACATTTCAAGAAATCTGAAATGTAGGACTCCATGCATATGGCCACAAGATCATGGGGAGTATGATAGAATCCTGGGCGCTTCAGAAGACCAGGATGTTCTTCTGCAAAAAACTCTCTACTCACAAAAGAATGTTCGTCCCCCTCGTGGGAAAACCACTCTGGATCTTCTACAACTGCAGCTTTTACCCCAAAAAGATGATATTCAAATAAAGGAGAAGTAGGATCTGGGTCATAATGACTATTTATTGGTTCTTGTTCCAGATCCGATCCATAATTGCTATATCCTTGCTTAGATTCTGAAACAGACTGATAGTCTTCTTCCTCTTGTATATCCAAATCTTCCTGCTTACGAGTCCACCTGGCAGCCCTGATGTTTTCCTCAACCTCTATATCATCCTCAAAAATATGTATCAATGATGAGGATTTCCTTTCTCTTAGGAGGAAGACTAGCTCTAGATGCTGAGCCATGATATAGTACACCATAGCAGAAGTCTCTGTGGGTCTGATCTCTACAAGCATGCTATGATAAACACTAAAACATCTTCTATTGAAAACAACCAAGGCTTCATCTTTCCCTCTCCTCAAGGCATTAAATTCAGACCAGTATTGATCAAGGGACTTGTTATCACCCCAACCTTTTAAAAATGTATGGTATAGTTTAGTCCAGGAACCAATAGAACCGACCTCCAGACACCTAAACCACACTACAACATCTCCAGACAGGGAGTGTGAGAACATCCTCATGACAACATCTTCGTGAAGGATCCCAAATTGATCAATAAGGGTCTCAAAGGCCTCCATATGCCTCTCAGNGATATTTGATTGATGTCAAACCTCCTAAAGAAAAGTAAACTTGGAGAAATAAAATAGTTGGTTTGGGATTTATAGAAACTAGATTAGACTGATTTTTAATCCATACTAACATTTTTCTAATAGATTAGATCGTCTCCTGCAATATTGCCCCTTCCAATTTCTTGGATCATAAGTTTATTTCTCTTTCCTTTGAGCTGGCTCAAAATTTTGGTCTCATTCCCTTCCAATTTAATCTTCTATGGATTCATAACTTTGAGGCTTTTGATGTTATCTTAGCTACTTGGAGTCATTCTGTATCAGGATCCCCCTCTTTTATGTAGGATTCTAAGCTTCAAGAAGTTAAATGAGTGCTTAATATTTGGGTTAAGTCAGTCTATGTTCCTCATGAACACAAACAAAAAAAACTTCAAAATCAGCGGGGAGCCTTGCAAAGAGATATGGAAACAAAAGAAGTAATCAAGAAAACCTTGCTAAAGGAAAGAAATATCTATAAAATTCACATGGAGCCTATAGAAAAGAGGAAGAGGAATGGATGCTAAAATACAGGATCTTGTGGCTGCAATCTGGAGAAAATAACACCAATTTTTTCCACAAGCAAAATAATACAAGAAGATAGAAAAATATTGTCAAAGAAATAAACCCGGAAGACGAATCAAGACTGAGTAACTTTGCAATAGTCAAAGAAGAAACTCTTTCTCATTTTGAAGACTTGTATACTAAGGTTTATGTTCGTTAATACATCATATCCCTCCATTGGTTTCTGCTGAAGAGAATGCAAACTTCCTTAGAGAAATTGAAGAGGCTAGAATAATCCAAGTAGTTTGGGGCTTATAGCTTAATAAATCCCCTAGACTAGATGGATTTTATATTCATTTTTTCTAGTCCCACTGGAATATTGTAAAACATGATTTGCAGAAAATGTTTATTCACTCTCAAAAGAAGAAGAAAGTTGGGGGATTCACTAACTCCTCCTTCTTAGGTCTCATGCCTAAGGTAACAATCCTGATCCCCTTCACCAAATTCCATCTCATCTCCCTGTGAAAGTTTATGTACAAAATCTTGATCAACATCATGGCCAACATACTCAAAACGATTCTCCCCAAGATTATTTTCGAGAATCAAGGAGGTTTTATGTGGAAAAGAAAAATTGTGGAAAATATAATTTTGGTGCAAGAGGAAATACATTCGAGGGGGAAAAATAAATAAAAAGGAATGATTATTAGTATTAACAAGGTAAACATGTTTGATCAAGTAGAACACTCTTTCCTCTTAGAGGTTCTTCACAAATTTTGTTTTGATGAATCTTTTTTCTTGTGGATTAAATCTTGTATATATTCCCCATGGATATCCTCGTTAGTAAATGAAAGGATAACTAATTTTTTTTAAAGTATGAGAGGTATATGACAAGGTTTCCCTCTCCCTCCTCTTTTAAATATTACAATGGCCAAATTTCTAAGAAAAGAAATAGAATTTGAAAGAGTATTTGGTCATAGTCATGTAATTTGTTTCATGAGAGGAGTGAAGGGAATCAATCATTCTCACTTTGTGGATGTTACCCTGTTTTTGGGAGGAGAAACAACTATCATCTCTAAGAGATATGAGGAAAACTTGGATAGCTTTCTCAATGCTTGGGGAGGGAAAATAAATAGTGGAAAAAAGTTAGATGGATGGAATTTCTCTACCTCTCACCTTCAATATATCTCTAGAATTATGTGACTTCCCTGTTTGGCACCATGGAAATCATTTAGTTATCTAGGCATGCACATCTCCCTCTGTAGCTCAACCTTGATATCCTAGCAAGGGGTGCTTGGTAAATTGAAAAGACAAGTGAAACAATGAGGGTGGAATTGGTTAAATATAGTAGGAACAATTATTCTTAGTAAATACATGTTGTCAAGTCTTCCCTTATATCAATGCTATCTCTCGTACCCAGAATGAAACAAGTGGCCATGGAAATTTGAAAAATCCTTTGGAAAAGTGGTAAAACCAACAACATAAAATTCCTTTTGATAAACTAGAATATTGTTCAAGATTAAAATATAGAGGAGGCTTTGAAATCAAATATCTAATGCTCATGAATTCCGTAATGGTGGAAAAAATCCTATGGAGACTCCTTTCTGGTCCATGTGAATGGTGGAAAAATGTTATGATTAAAAAGTAATTTCACAGAAATAAAAAAAGATTTATGGACTCACCATTGGTTGAAATAAGAGGTTCATCGATTTGGAGATTGTGTAAGGAAGTAGCCTCATTGATATAATCTAAGTCAATGTGGATTCCATGAAATGGTAAATCTATTTTTATTTGGTTAGAATTTTTTTTAGGAAATCCTCCCTTCGAGACCATCCCTGAAATATCAAACCTTAAGCCTTGGTTTTTGGAAAATTGATTGGCTACACTATTAGACTTATCAGATAAAGGATGGATAATAATGTTGGTTGGGGTGGTGTTAGCATCGGAAGTCACCCCTAGATTGCAGCAGGAGCAGAGCCCGACGCCCATCATTTTATTGTCACGACTTGTTGAATGGGGTGATCGAATGGGTAAAGACTCAAGAAGATATAGATTTAACTTAGGAGACTGGGCCTGGTATGTAGAAATCAAGGGAGGTATTGATCCAAGTTCCATCAGTAAGTTGATTAAAGGGTGGTAGATGGAAGACTTGTGAGAAGGGTGAGCAAGACTGCCTCGGGCAACAGGCCTTCAGAAGCTTGAAGAAGAAAAACTCAGAAGCCAAGATCCTCTTGGTCGAGAGTTTCAAGGAGTTGAAGGGTGACTCGACTAGATCCTCCAATTCCAAGCCATTCCAGCGCTAAGAAAACACAAGAATTGATTAGAAACACTACGAATGTTGTAGTGATCCAACCTGCATCATCCTACAATAGCGCAACTCAATTGGATCCTCCAATTCCGAGCTGTTCTAACACAGTAAACAAAGAGATGGAAAAAGAGGCTGACATCCATAAAGTAAGAAGTCTCAAATGCCTTATACATTAACCAGAGCGACCAGTGCTTCATCAAAACTTTACCATCCGGAGCTTAGCTCAACCATCCATCCTTACAAAATACAAAAACTGAGCCTATATACTTAAAATTCGCCTAACAGAGGTGTGCCCAGTCACCCAGGGCTCGGTGTCTTTTCAGTCAAATTTGTACTGAAGTCCTTCTTCACATGCCACCTTAACTGCGCATGGCTCCTATAAGGAGGGTAGCTGAGCCATTAAGTGCCGAGCTAGCATGTGCAGACTTCTCTGTCTCTTTGAAGACCTTGGCATGGATTCTTTGGAAAAATTGGTACACAGGACCCCTTCGAGTAGACCGCTTGCCAGACCCTCCATATCTCACACTTAATGAATGAAAGGAGGTTTCAACCACCCGTTCATGCCTTCATTTACTCCAAGCGAGACACAGGATTGAGATCAGATCCGATGGTGCCTGGAGGTCACGATGATCTCCTTTGTAACTGAACTCGGTGCCTTTGGCCCCTTTTGCACAACTCTCTTTGTCTCCCAAGTGACCATGGGCTATGACCTTGTGCTTACTCCCAAAGGTTTTTTAGGCATTCGCGGATATGAAGGGGTTGATCCATGCTTCTTGAAATCGTGATGAGCGAAACACCGAGACGACTTAATTTGGCGCCACACGTCCTTCAAATCTGATGGTCCTAAACTCACCCGACGTTGTTGTGGGCCCCAGGTCCTGGATGCTCTCGTCACTTCACGCATCGGGGATATGAGGGAGATGCTTCTTGCACCTCGAAATTGCGATGGGCGAGAAGGTGGGGTGCCTAATCACGCACCAGGTGTCCCCTTTAGATGGATGGCTGAGACTGCTCCTTGGTATGGTGGGCCCGCCTTTGGGCGCTTTCGGTGCTTCGGGGTTCGGGGTTTCGAGATGTACAACGACATGAAACCTTCACCCTTTGAACTTGTGACTGCCAAAAAGCCGACGCGACTAGATCTTGCACCACGCGTCCTCTGGACAAATGACTGCTATTCTTTCCCTGCACACAATATGGGCACCATCCATTGTGTTATCTTCAACGCACCTTTCTATTCACGATTTCCCGCCAACCATTGATATGCTCATATGGATGGATCCAGATCGTTGACACTATAATTTTTCCCGCTCGCTTGATTTTAAGTCCAAAAAGGACTTCTTCTGTTCATTGTGCTTGGGCACTCCTCATGCAACCTGCAGACCTGGATATCCTGATGCCGAAGAAAAGTAATGTTGCTAACATTAGGCTCCATGGGGGATAGAATCGTCCCTGTGATGCTCTAAGAACTCATTTTGCAGTTTCAGTTGCCTACTGTTGGGCTATGGAGTCAAGCTTGAAACACCTTGCTGAAAATACAGGCCGAAAAGTAAAAGTAAAAGCAAAACAAAATAAACATACATGCTCAAGGGAGCTTATTTATGTACAGTCCTAAACTAGTAAAACTGTATATACATGGGCTAGGTGAAAGCAAATTTCCACCATAGCCACCCATACTACTTAGTGATTCATCCCTTCTCTTTACCGCAGATGCTCCGTAAAATGATAGGGAGGTATGATAGGCAGATGAAGATGAGGTTAACCATGCTGTCCATACCCCCAAATTTTGAGAAGGGGAATAAATTTATAGGCTCCAAAGCCTTTGGAAAGAACAACTCCATATAAGACCCCACAGGGTCACCATATCTAATGCCATGGGAGTTTAGTTGGTCAGAAAACATCTCTTGTCCTCCGTGGTTGTTCACCTGTGGCATGATGTCTTCAGAGTGCACTAGTGGGTGGAGGACAAATGCAGGCTGGCCAATGCCAGATGACACCTACCCACAAACAGGATCTGGATAGGAGATGATTTGTCTACTGATCCCTTCCTCTTTATGTTGCTTTGTGCTTCCTACAAGCCTAGTAGAGCTGATTTCCACCCATGGCCTTTCCTTAATTAATAAAGGAACATGCTCTATAATGTGGTCTTGGAAATCTTTCATAACACAATACTCACTTGTGAGTATTGGTGGACTAATGTTATTAGAACATTTCAAGAAATATGAAATGTAGGACTCCATGCATATGGCCATAGGATCATGGGGAGTATGATAGAATCCTGGGCGCTTCAGAAGACCAGGATGTTCTTCTGCAAAAGACTCTCTACTCACAAAAGAATGTCCGTCCCCCTCATGGGAAAACCACTCTAGATCTTCTACAACTGCATCTTTTACCCCAAAAAGATGATATTCAAATAAAGGAGCAGCAAGATCTGGGTCATAATGACTATTTCCTGGTTCTTGTTCTAGATTTGATCCATAATTGCTATATCCTTGCTTAGATTCTGAAACAGACTAACAATCTTCTTCCTCCTGTATATGCAAATCTTCCTGCTTACGAGTCCACCTGGCAGCCCTGATGGTTTCCTCAACCTCTATAGCATCCTCAAACAGATGTATCAATGATGAGAATTTCCTCTCTCTCAGGAGGAAGACTAGCTCTAGATGTTGATCCATGATATAGTACACCATAGAAGAAGTCTCTGTGGGTCTGATCTCTACAAGCATGCTATGATAAACACTGAAAAATCTTCTGTTGAAAACAACTAAGGATTCATCTTTCCCTCTCCTCAAGGCACTAAACTCGGACCAGTATTGATCAAGGGACTTGTTCTCACCCCAACCTTTTAAAAATGTATGGTATAGTTCAATCCAGGAACCAATAGAATTGACCTCCAGACACCTAAACCACACTGCAACATCTCCAGACAGGGAGTGTGAGAACATCCTCATGACAACATCTTCGTGAAGGATCTCAAATTGATCAATAAGGGTCTCAAAGGCCTCCATATGCCTCTCAGCTGTAACATGACCTTACCTAGAAAATCGAGGAAGATACTCAAAGAAATCATGAGGATAAGGGTTAAGGTGATATGGCAGCCTCAGAGGTTTAAACAACTTATTTCTGATTTTGATTTGAAAAGCAGTGGGTTGATCATGGGATTCAATAAGAGGCTNTGCTGTCCATACCCCCAAATTTTGAGAAGGGGAATAAATTTATAGGCTCCAAAGCCTTTGGAAAGAACAACTCCATATAAGACCCCACAGGGTCACCATATCTAATGCCATGGGAATTTAGTTGGTCAGAAAACATCTCTTGTCCTCCATGGTTGTTCACCTGTGGCATGATGTCTTCAGAGTGCACCAATGGGTGGAGGACAGATGCAGGCTAGCCAATGCCAGATGACACCTGCCCACACACAGGCTCTGGATAGGAGATGAGTTGTCTACTGATCCCTTCCTCTTTATGCTGCTCTATGCTTCCTGCAAGCCTAGTAGAACTAATTTCCACCCATGGCCTTTCCTTAATTAATAAAGGAACATGCTCTATAATGTGGTCTTGGAAATCTTTCATAACACAATACTCACTTGTGAGTATTGGTGGACTAATGTTATTAGAACATTTCAAGAAATCTGAAATGTAGGACTCCATGCATATGGCCACAGGATCATGGAGAGTATGATAGAATCCTGGGCACTTCAGAAGACCAGGATGTTCTTCTGCAAAAAACTCTCTACTCACAAAAGAATGTCTGTCCCCCTCATGGAAAAACCACTCTGGATCTTCTACAACTGCATATTTTACCCCAAAAAGATGATATTCAAATAAAGGAGCAGCAGGATCTGGGTCATAATGACTATTTCTTGGTTCTTGTTCCAAATCTGATCCATAATTGCTATATCCTTGCTTAGATTTTGAAACAGACTGACAGTCTTCTTCCTCCTGTATATCCAAATCTTCCTGCTTACGAGTCCACCTGGCAGCCCTAATGTTTTCCTCAACCTCTATAGCATCCTCAAACAGATGTATCAATGATGAGGATTTCCTCTCTCTCAGGAGGAAGACTAGCTCTAGATGCTGAGCCATGATATAGTACACCATAGCATAAGTCTCTGTGGGTTTGATCTCTACAGGCAGGCTATGATAAACAATGAAAAATATTCTGTTGAAAAAAACCAAGACTTCATCTTTCCCTCTCCTCAAGGCATTAAAATTGGACCAGTATTGATCAAGGGACTTGTTCTCACCCCAACCTTTTAAAAATGTATGGTATAGTTCAGTCTAGGAACCAATAGAACTGACCTCCAGACACCTAAACCACACTACAACATCTCCAGACAGGGAGTGTGAGAACATCCTCATGACAACATATTCATGAAGGATCCCAAATTGATCAATAAGAGTCTCAAAGGCCTCCATATGCCTCTCAGCTGTAACATGAACTTCCCCAGAAAATCGAGGAAGATACTCGAAGAAATCATGAGGATAAGGGTTAAGGTGATATGGCAGCCTCAGAGGTTTAAACAACTTATTTCTGATTTTGATTTGAAAAGTAGTGGGTTGATCATGGGATTCAATAAGAGGTTGGGGATGCTTAGTAGGAAAAACAGGGGGTAACGAAGTCTGGGAAGACTGTGAATTATCCTCAACCTCCTCAGGAATACAAGGGCACTCAATTCCAAGAGGAGGTGTGATACAGATATCATCTTCATGGATAGGCAGAGGTGAAGGCACAAGATCAATATATGCAACACAAAAAGAGGGTATGTTTTCTTCTTCTGAGTGGATAAGGGGAGGCTCAAGGACATCAGAATGTACAAAGGAGAGGAAAAAATTCTCTATAAATGAAGGGAAAGAGAAGAATGAGCTNATGGAAGACTTGTGAGAAGGGTGAGCAAGACTGCCTTGGGCAACAGGCCTTCAGAAGCTTGAAGAAGAAAAACTCAGAAGCCAAGATCCTCTTGGTCCAGAGTTTCAAGGAGTTGAAGGGTGACTCGACTGGATTCTCCAATTCCAAGCCATTCTAGCACTGATAAAACACAAGAACGGATTAGAAACGTTGTGACTATTGCAGTGATCCAATCTACATCATCCTACAACAACGCAACTCGACTGGATCCTCCAATTCCGAGTTGTTCTAACAAAGTAAACAAAGAGATGGAAAAAGAGTCTGACATCCATAAAGTAAGAAGTCTCAAATGCCTTATACATTAACCAAAGTGACCAACACTTCATCAAAACTTTACCATCCAGAGCTTAGCTCAACCATCCACCCTTACAAAATACAAAAACTAAGCCTATATACTATGAAAATTTGCCTAACAGAGGCGTGCCCAGTCACCCAGGGCTCGGTGTCTTTTCAGTCAAATTCATACTGAAATCCTTCTTCACGTGCCACCTTAACTGCACATGTCTCCTGTAAGGAGGGTAGCTGAGCCATTAAGTGCCAAGCTAGCATGTTCATACTTCTTTGTCTCTTGGAAGACCTCGGCATGGCTTCTTTGGAAAAATCGGTACACAGGACCCCTTCGAGCAGACCGCTTGCCAGACCCTCCATATCTCACACTTAATGAATGAAAGGAGGTTTCAATCACCCGTTCATGCCTTCATTTACTCCAAGCGACATAGGATTGAGATCAGATCCGATGGTGCCTGGAGGTTGCGATGATCTCCTCAGTGACTGAACTCGGTGCCTTTGGCCCCTCTTGCACAACTCTCTTTGTCTCCCAATTGACCACGGGCTATGACCTTGTGCTTACTCCCAAAGGTGTTTTTGGCATTCGCAGATATGAAGGGGCTGATCCATGCTTCTTGAAATCGAGATGAGTGAAAAGTTGAGATGGCTTAATCTGGCACCACACATCCTTCAAATCTGATGGTCCTAAACTCACCCGATGCTACTTCGGGCCCCAGGTCTTGGACGCTCTCATCACTTTGCACATCGGGGATATGAGGGAGTTGCTTCTTGTGCTTCGAAATTGTGATGGGCGAGAAGGCGAGGAGCCTAATCACACACCAGGTGTCCCCTTTAAATGGACAACTGAGACTGCTCCTACATATGGTGGGCCCGCCTTTGGGCGCTTTCAGTGCTTCGGGGTTCAGAGTTTCGAGATGTACAATGACATTAAAACTTCACCCTTTGAACTCGTGACTACCGAAAAGCCGATGTGACTAGATCTGCTCCATGCGTCCTTTGGACGGACGACTGCTATTCTTTCCCTGCACACAATATGGGTGCCATCCATTGTGTTATCTTCGGTGCACCTTTCTATTCATGATTTCCCTCCAACCGTTGATATGCTCATATGGATGGATCCAGATCATTGACACTATAATTTTGCCTGCTCGATTGATTTTAAGTTTGAAAAGGACTTCTTATGTTCGCTACGCTTGGGCGCTCCTCGTGCAACCTATAGACCTGGATATCCCGATGCCAAAGACAAGTAATGTTGCTAACATTAGGCTCCATGGGGGATAGATTCGTCCCTGTGATGCTCTAAGAACTCATTTTGCAGTTTCAGTTGCCTGTTGTTGGGCTATGGAGTCAAGATCGAAACACCTTGCCGAAAATACAGGCCGAAAAGTAAAAGTGAAAGCAAAACAAAATAAACATACATGCTCAAGGGAGCTTATTTATGTACAGTCCTAAACTAGTTAAACTGTATATACATGGGCTAGGTGAAAGAAAATTTCCACCATAGCCACCCATACTGCTTGGTGATTCGTCCCTTCTCTTTACCGCAGATGCTCCATAAAATGCTAGGGAGGTATGATAGACAGATGAAGATGAGGTTAACCATGTTGTCCATACCCCCAAATTTTGAGAAGGGGAATAAATTTATAGGCTCCAAAGCCTTTGGAAAGAACAACTCCATATAAGATCCCATAGGGTCACCATATCTAATGCCATGGGAATTTAGTTGGTCAGAAAACATCTCTTGTCCTCCATGGTTGTTCACCTGTGGCATGATGTCTTCAGAGTGCACCAGTGGGCGGAGGACAGATGCAGGCTGGCCAATGCCAGATGACACCTACCCACAAACAGGCTCTGGATAGGAGATGAGTTGTCTACTAATCCCTTCCTCTTTATGTTGCTCTATGCTTCCTGCAAGCCTAGTAGAGCTGATTTCCACCCATGAACTTTCCTTAATTAATAAAGGAACATGCTCTATAATGTGGTCTTGGAAATCTTTCATAACACAATACTCACTTGTGAGTATTGGTGGACTAATGTTATTAGAACATTTCAAGAAATCTGAAATGTAGGACTCCATGCATATGGCCACAAGATCATGGGGAGTATGATAGAATCCTGGGCGCTTCAGAAGACCAGGATGTTCTTCTGCAAAAAACTCTCTACTCACAAAAGAATGTTCGTCCCCCTCGTGGGAAAACCACTCTGGATCTTCTACAACTGCAGCTTTTACCCCAAAAAGATGATATTCAAATAAAGGAGAAGTAGGATCTGGGTCATAATGACTATTTATTGGTTCTTGTTCCAGATCCGATCCATAATTGCTATATCCTTGCTTAGATTCTGAAACAGACTGATAGTCTTCTTCCTCTTGTATATCCAAATCTTCCTGCTTACGAGTCCACCTGGCAGCCCTGATGTTTTCCTCAACCTCTATATCATCCTCAAAAATATGTATCAATGATGAGGATTTCCTTTCTCTTAGGAGGAAGACTAGCTCTAGATGCTGAGCCATGATATAGTACACCATAGCAGAAGTCTCTGTGGGTCTGATCTCTACAAGCATGCTATGATAAACACTAAAACATCTTCTATTGAAAACAACCAAGGCTTCATCTTTCCCTCTCCTCAAGGCATTAAATTCAGACCAGTATTGATCAAGGGACTTGTTATCACCCCAACCTTTTAAAAATGTATGGTATAGTTTAGTCCAGGAACCAATAGAACCGACCTCCAGACACCTAAACCACACTACAACATCTCCAGACAGGGAGTGTGAGAACATCCTCATGACAACATCTTCGTGAAGGATCCCAAATTGATCAATAAGGGTCTCAAAGGCCTCCATATGCCTCTCAGCTGTAACATGAACTTCCCCAAAAAATCGAGGAAGATACTCGAAGAAATCATGAGGATAAGGGTTAAGGTGATATGGCAGCCTCAGAGGTTTAAACAACTTATTTCTGATTTTGATTTGAAAAGCAATGGGTTGATCATGGGATTCAATAAGAGGCTGGGGAGGCTTAGTAGGAAAAACAGGGGGTAACAAGGTCTGGGAAGACTGTGAATTATCCTCAACCTCCTCAGGACTATAAGGGTACTCAATTCCAAGAGGAGGTGTGATACAGATCTCATCTTCATGGATAGGCAGAGGTGAAGGCACAAGATCAATATATGAAACACAAAAAGAGGGTATGTTTTCTTCTTCTGAGTGGATAAGGGGAGGATCAAGGACATCATAATGTACAAAGGAGAGGAAAAAATTTTCTATAAATGAATGGAAAGAGAAGAATGAGCTGATAAGGAAATACAAAACTTCATGTAGTAAGCTCATAAACTGATACCTGGTCTTTCCCTTCGACATGGACTTCCTTCTGTCAATAGAATACCTTCCAGTGGAGTCTTTAAATGTGGAGTCGCCAGGTGAATTCTATGTAGAATGAGTGTGTCTGGTCCTCATTCACCATCAAAGACTAGAACTGAGCTTCGTGTCTCACAAGGGATACCAGGTGTAGCCAGAGGCACTGCAACAGAGGAGTTACCAGGTGGAATGACCTCAGAGGAGTCATCGGGTGCAAGTGCAATATTCAATGGTTCTGATGTATGGTGCACCTTCAGAATTAGAAGCTTGATGTCATTCAATCCCAGGGAAGATTTTCAACTTTGTCCCCAGCAACGACGCCATAAATGTTAGCATCAGAAGTCACCCCTAGATTGCAGCAGGAGCAGAGCCTGATGCCCATCAGTTTATTGTCACGATTTGTTGAATGGGGTGATCGAATGGGTAAAGACTCAAGAAGATATATCTTTAACTCGGAAGACTGGGCCTGGTATGTAGAAATCAAGGGAGGTCTTGATCCAACTTCCGTCAGTAAGTTGATTAAAGGGTGGTAGATGGAAGACTTGTGAGAAGGGTGAGCAAGACTGCCTCAGGTAACAGGCCTTCAGAATCTTGAAGATGAAAAACTCAGAAGCCAAGATCCTCTTGGTCTATAGTTTCAAGGAGCTGAAGGGTGACTCAACTGGATCCTCCAATTCCAAGCCATTCCAGCGCTGAGAAAAAACAAGAACTGATTAGAAACGCTGCGAGTGTTGTAGTGATCCAACCTGCATCATCCTACAACAGTGCAACTCGACTGGATCCTCCAATTTCGATCTGTTATAACACAGTAAACAAAGAGATGGAAAAAGAGGCTGACATCCATAAAGTAAGAAGTCTCAAATTCCTTATACATTAACCAGAGCGACCAGTGCTTCATCAAAACTTTCCCATCCGGAGCTTAGCTCAACCGTCCATCCTTAAAAAATACAAAAACTAAGCCTATATACTCAGGAAAATTTTCCTAACAGAGGCATGCCCAGTCACCCAGGGCTCGGTGTCTTTTCAGTCAAATTCATATTGAAATCCTTCTTCACGCACCACCTTAACTGCACATGGATCCTGTAAGGAGGGTAGCTGAGCCATTA
>JZKD02S0288427.1:0-20189 GCA_000966675.3 Picea glauca
TTGAGTTTGGATTTAAATTTTTACACATCATATTTATATTTTAGTTTTTTATTTTTAATAAATAACTTTGGATCTTTTAGGTTGATTATTGGTTTCATTTCTTATTGTATTCTAAGATTGACCTTAGTCATCGTTGTTAGTTTAGTATTCTTGACTTGTACAGTTAGGATTTCTTTGCGTTTTCATGGTTTGCTTGCTTGCTTTAACCATAAGAAGTTTTGTACAGAGATTTTGATTCTATACAAATAACATTTGTTACATTTGGGCCATGATTTAATCATTATCAACATCATGTAACAAAAACATCACACTTGATAATTCTGACAAAGTTCTTGTCTGGTAGACTTGATTTTTGTGTCTTTGGTGGAACATCTTTGTTTTCGAGGATTCACATGTATAGCACTTGCATGTAAAACCTTGGGTTTCTTACAAGTATTTTCTTTTGAGCTCCATTCACTTCACAAAAAATAGTTGATACCTAGGATGATTGATGATAGGAAGAACCTTAGGCTAAACTCTAGGAGTGACTTATTTGTTAAATCATAACAAACTCTCGTATCACCCTACTTCTTATATACCAATTGCATATGAAATATTAATATGAAAATCATAAAGGTGATCAAAATATAAATAGGAATTTGAAAGCACTAAAAAGTGTGGGAAGTACAAGTAAACTCGACGAGGTTGTGGACGCTCTGCACTCTTAACTCCAGTAAATTTTGCATAAGAGGACTTAGCACCAGATGCTCAAGCAGAGTTGGAAGAGGAATCAATTTTATAGAAGAAGTCCAGAACTACAATATAAGGGTAGCATGACCTTTGGTAGTAAATTGAAAAGATGGCTTCTGAGGAAAGCAAAGTGGTGCTCCAGGGAGAAGGTAGAGAAAAAATTTCCTCACCTCATTCAATAAATATTTTGGGGACCAAAAGCCTCCCTAAATGGGGAGGTATGATCAATATTGGATCATTATATTATTTTTCATCTATCTCGATGATTTATAAGTGAAAAAATTGGAGGAACCAATTTGTAGAGCCATTTTAGTGATTGGTCCCAATTTGGAAATTTGGGTCCAAAAAGTTGTTTGAAATCTTTCAGAGCTATTTTGAGGCATAAAATACGACTTTTTTATGATCCAAAACTTAATATGGACCATAGAGACTATATTCTACACACTGATACCTTTCCAACAATGCAAGAATCGCCTCAATCAGAGTTTGTATGCGAAAGTTATGCCTCTCGCAAGTTGACCTATTGTATTGATCACCATGGTGCGAGTGGATGCCACGTCAACCCCCATTACTTAAATGTGTGGAGCTAGCCACGTAGTGGATTTTATAGAACATTCTAAAAGGTCCAAACCTGATCACTAATTGAGGTTTGAGGAAGTCAATACCCTAACCCTAGACAACTACGAGGCTATGTTAAATATCGGGCCGCTTGGAGGATCTTCTATTGCATAGAGGAGCCTTGTGTGAAGGCCATGGACATGTCTGCAACGTTCCATTTACCTTGAGAGAGAATCATGAAGAGAAAAAATGATGCACGAGTATCTTCCAAAGTCAATTTAGTATTTGACCTTTAGAAGGTATTAGGAATTTATGAGAGAAAGTTGGGTTCCTCATTGTTGCAGAAGTTGTAATTTGTTTTATTCTCCTAGTTCTAGAATAGTTTCAAGTGTGTTTTGAGAAGAAAGCATTTTTCTATGTAATGTAACAACTATGTTTGTTTTAGGAAGGGATATATATAATCTAGGGTGAGTTGTTTGGATTTGGTCATATTCAAGGAAATGGATTGGTTGTGATTAAGAGAAAATTAGAGGGTTTTTGTTTTGAGGATTGGTTTGATCTCTAGAATCAATTTTCTTTTCTTTGTATAAATAAAATCCCTTGGGCATGAACATGAAGAGTAGTGGAAGTAATAATAATTGAAGATTGTTAAGAAATCTTGTGTTAATGTCCAATTTGGATTTTCATTGAAGGAATTACCTCCCAACTCGATTCTGTGTGTATAAATGGTTGTGTTCTTTCATATTCTATCAATTTGATAAATGGCATGGTTGCAACGAACTCGCAAAGGTTAAATTTTAATGTCGAAATTGCTCATAGGTTTTAGTCTGGCGTGGTTATATTTGTAGGGAGATTCTAAATTTAGTGAACCATTATCTTTAGTGACTCTATCCAATCAGACCGACCTTCTAATCCTTTATGACATTTAGATTTAATGTTGACCGGTGTCCAATGGTCCGGTGGCCGATTGACAGAACTATCAACTGACGGTATTTTTAGTCATTAATTGACGGGAAATCTAAAAAATTTCAGGATTATAGTGGAGCTAGCAAATTCTATCAATTAAAAGAGTGGAGTTAATCCGGATTTGCATCAATTTTGGAATCACAATGGAAGCTAACAAAGGCTAAGAAGAATTGAGAGATAGAATTCAAAATTAGAAGAGAAAGATCTTAAGGTCGAGGTCAAAGAGGAAGACCTATTGCAAATGTATGAGTGGTTGAGGAGATGAGGAATCTCCAGGCATGATTGGAATCTATGGAAGTTTCCCAACAAAGAGGCATGGACACAGAAGATGTTAGCGAGAGAGAGGAGGAATATTCAAAAGCAGAAGTAGAGCCTAAAGAAGATAATGTTGAAGAAATATTGGTTTGACTTTTCATAGGAGTAAGCTCCAGACCAAGGATGGAGGTGCCAGTTTATGAAGGCAATTTGAACGTGGATGAATTGATGGACTAGACAAGTAATTTGAGTATGAAAATGTAGAAGACGAAAATAAGGTAAAGTTTGTTGTGATAAGGATGAAAGGATACATGTTACTCTAGTGGGATGGAGTATAAGCTGAGAGGCAGAACAAAGGCAAGACAAGAATCAAAAGATGGGATAGAATGGTAGCAAAAATGAAAGATAATTTTATGCCCCAAGATTATCAACTCAATCTTTTTGACAAATGAAAAATCTGAAACAGAGAGGTGTGTTAGTTAAAGAGTATATTGAAGAGTTTTATAGATTGAATATTAGAGTTGGTCACATAGAAGAAATCCCAGAAAAAAAAATTGTTAGTTATCTTAATGGACTAAGATATGATATTCAGGATGAAAATATCATTTTATCTCCTAATATTGTTGAGGAATCATATCAGTTTTCTCTTAAGGCAAAGGGAAATTTGTCAAGGAAGCAAAGTCAAGGAGGAAGAGGTAGAGGACAACAAGGTGACAGAGGAAGGTTTCCAACTCAAAAATAAGAAGTCGGCATTTCACACCAACAAGAATAATAATCAAGAAGTGGTGATTTCAGAGTAAGAATACCTTATCAAAGAGGTATGGGTTCTCTTATTATATGCTTTAAATGCAACAAATTTGGCCATAGATCTTATGAGTTTCCAAAAAATGCTTCCACGAGTAGAGGAAGTGCAAATTTCAAGTTGAGGAAGAAATCATGTAATCACTTGTGCACGAGAATGCACCAAAGGTTGGAGAGTCCTTGTTGATGAAGAGAGTATTGTTGAAACTAGTCAAAGAGATTAAAGAACCTGTACAGAGGAAGACACTCTTCAAAATTGTATGTAAAAGTAAAGGTAAATGTTGTAAACTCATTATTGATAGTGGCAGTACTGATAATTTTGTGTCTACATAAATGGTTGAAAAAATTGGCTTTGAAGAAGATAATACATCATGTTCAATACAAAGTGTTATTGTTGCAAAAGGGATATCAATTGTTTTGTGAATGAACAGTGTGGAGTGGAGTTTCAGATTGGAAGCTATAAGGACAAGGTACTTTGAGATATTATGCCTATGGATGTGCGTCATATTTTGTTGGGTAGACCTTAGCAGTATGAAAGGAAGGAAATGTATGATGGAAAGAGAAACATATACACTTTTGAGAAGGATGGAAAAAATAATACACTCTTACCATTAGAAGATGAAGATGTGACTGAAGAAGTTGGTCATAAGGTATTGTTGATCACTGGAAAATAATTTATGCAGGAAATTAAAAATGAGGAGGTACATTTTGCTTTGGTTGGTAAGCCCATGGTAATTATCACTACCACAAATTTAAATGATCTTCCTGAAGAAGTTCAAAATTTGTTGGATGAGTTTGTTGATATCATGGTTGATGATTTTCCAAATGAGTTACCTCCATTAAGAAGCATGAGTCATCACATAGATTTCATTCCAGGGACTAATATTCCTAATAAGGCAACATATTGGATGACTCCAAGGGAGAATGAGGAGATTCAAAACCAGGTACAAGAGTCGTTGGATAAGGGCATGATCAGGGAAATTTTAAGCCCATGTGTTGTTCCTACAGTTTTAAGTCCAAAGAAATATGTAGGATGAAGAATGTGCACAGATTCTAGGGATATAAACAAAATCACAATCAAGTATAGATTTCCATTACCAGTATTGATAATTTAATGGACTATTTGAGTGGTGCTAAATCTTTTTCAAAACTAGATTTGAAGAGTGGATATCATTAGATAAGAATTAGAGAAGGAGATGAATGGAAGACAACTTAAAAAAAAATGATGGATTGTATGAATGGTTGGCAATGCCTTTTGGACTCACAAATTCCTCTAACACTTTTATGAGATTGATAAATGAAGTGATCAAAGAGTTTATTGGTAAATTTTTCAAAGTTTACCTGGATGATATTCTGGTCTACAGTCAATCTAGAGAAGAGCATTTGAAACACCTCAAATTGGTTTTAAATAAATTGTAGAAAGAAAAGCTACTAATTAATTTGAAAAAGTGCAATTTTGTGAAGACAAAGTTGGTTTATTTGGGTTTTGTGATAACAAGATATGGCTTGAATATGGATCAAGAGAAGGTCAAGGCTATAATAAATTGGCCTACCACAAGGAGTATTTTTTAGGTAAGGAGCTTTCATGGTTTGACAAGCTTTTATAGAAAAATTATCAGAAAACTTGGTGGAATATGGGTTGAAATCATAGAGACAATTAAAGGAGACAAACAATCATTTAAATGGGTAGAGGCAGTTGATAAAAGTTTTTATTTATTAAAGAAAAAATTACAAAACAGCCAATTTTATCATTACTAGATTTTAATAAGCTCTTTCAAGTTGAATTTGATGCAAGTGGGACTGCAATGGGAGTTTTTCTAAGCCAAGAAAGAAAACATGTTGCTTACTTTAGTGAAAAATTAAATGAGGCTAAACAGAAATATACTTCTTATGATAAAGAATTTTATGCCATTGTTCAAGCATTGAATAAATGGAGACATTACCTCATGCCTAAGAAATTTGTTCTTTATATTGATAACCATGCCTTGCAATTTATCAACAGTCAAATCAAATTAAGTCAGAGACATGTTAAGTGGGTTGAATTTTTTCATAATTTTACCTTTGTTATCAAACATAAGTGGGCAATCAAATAAGGCCACAAATTCATAAAGCAGAGTCAGTTTAATTTTGCATGAGTTCCAAGTGAATGTCTTAGGATTTGATGAATTGAAAGAGATGTAGAAGGATGATGCATATTTTAAATATGCTTTTGCAACCTGTGAGAATCCAGTGAACAGACACAGAAGTCCATGATTAGAGTATATGATACAAGAAGGGTTATTGTTTAAAGGCAACAAATTATGCATTCCAGGATGCTCAATGAGAGAAAATTTGTTGAAGGAAAAGCATAGTGGAGGGTTATCAAGACATTTTGGACAAGATAAAACCTTTGCTCAAATAAATACATTTTATTTATGGCCTAGTATGCGAAATAATGTTAAAATATATTTTAAAAGGTGCGTGGTTTGTCAGTATGCAAAGGGAAGGAGTCGGAATACTGGATTGTATCATCCATTGTCGATCCCAAGCAGACCATGGGATTGTGTAAGTATGAAATTGTGTTAGGATAGCCAAGAACTCAACAAGGTAATGATTCAATTTATGTGGTTGTTGATAGATTCTAAAAAATGGCACATTTTATAGCTTGCACAAAGACGAGTGATGCAACCAATATTGAAAATTTGTTCTTTAAAGAGGTTATTAGACTGCATGGATTGCCAAAAAGTATTACTTCAGACAGAGACACAAAATTTGTGGGTCATTTTTGGACAACTTTATGGGAAAATTTAGGAACCAATCTCAACTTTAGTTCATCATACCACCCACAGACTGATGGGAAAACAGAGGTGGTAAATAGAAGTCTAGGAAATATTTTAAAATGTATGGTAGGTGAACATCCCAAGCAATGGCATCAAGTACTTGCACAGGCATAGTTTGCATATAATGATTCACCTAATAGAAGCACAGAATTGAATCCATTTCAAATTGCATATGGAATGCATCCAAGAGGAATTTATGAATTAACAAATTTATGCATACAAGAAACAAGAAGTCTTGATGGTGAATATTTTGCACTAAGTATGCAGGAACTGCAGGAAATAGTCAAGCATCATCTATAGGAAGGTAGAAACAAGTACAAACATAGACTATACATGAAGAAAAGACAGATGGATTATGAATTTGGAGACTTGGTTATGGCACACCTTAGAAAAGAAAGAGTTCCTAGAGGAGAATGCAACAAACTAAAACTTAAAAAGATTAGACCATGTAAAGTATTGAGGAAGTTTTCCTCAAATGCTTATGAAATAGAACTTCCAAGTAACATTGGAATTTCTTTGATTTTTAATGTATCATATTTGTACCCCTTTAAGGAAGCAGCAAATAGTTCAATAGATGCACCTGTTAATGAAAAAACTCATACCATTGAATGGGGGAAACAACTACCTACAACACATTAGAAGCATATTGAATCAATTTTAGAGCAGAAAGTAGTAAAGAGAACAAGGGATAAAGAGTACCTTAAGTACTTTGTCAAGTGGAAAGTACAACCACTTGAAGATGTTGTGTGGATGAAAACAACAAAAAATTCCAAGTATGGCACAAGTATTGAAGAATCCTGAAACAAATCCCATGAACATGTATTTTTCTTCCTCATGAGTCTGATGCATGAGCATCTTCCAAAGTCAATTCAGTATTTGACTTCTAGAACATCTTAGGAATTTATGAGAGGAAGTTGGGTTCCTCGTTGTTGTAGAAGTTGCAATTTGTTTTTTTTTCTATTTCTAGAATAGTGTCAAGTTTGTTTCGAGAAGAAAGAATTTTTCCATGTAATGTAACATCTATGTTTTTTTAGGAAGGGAGTTAATAATATTGGGTGAGTTGTTTGGATTCAATCATATTCAAGGAAACGAATCGGTTGTGATTAATATAAAATTAGAGGGTTTATGTTTTCAGGACCGGTTCGATCTTTCGAATTGACTTTCATTTCTTTCTATAAATAAAATCCCATGGGCCTAAAAACACAGAGCAATGGGAGTAATAAGAATAGAAGATTGTTATAAAAGCTTGTGTTAATGTCTAATTCATCCTTTCATTGAAGGAATTATCCCCCAACTCGATTCTGCATGTATAAATGGTTATGTTCTTTCTTATTCTATCAATTTGATAAATGGCATGGTCACAGCGAACTCACAAAGGTTAAAGTTTAATTTTAAAATTGTTCACGGGTTTTAGTATAATGTGATTTTATTTGTAGTGAGCTTCTAAATTTAGTGAACCACTATCTTTAGCGACTCCAACTAACTGGACCGACCTTCTAATCCTTTACGATGTTCAAATTTTATCATGATTGGTGTCCAGTGGTCCGTTGAATAGATGATGCAGAGAGAATCCCCCCTCCCACCCCCTGATTTCCCAGTGTTCCAATGGGTTTGGTTGTCGGTTGACAGAACTATCAATTGACAGTATTTCCAGTCGTTAATTGACAAGAAAATTCGTAAATTTCAGGATTATAGTGGAGCTAGCATATTTTATCAATTAAAAGAGTGGAGCTAATCCTGATTGGCATCAACAAATTTCCCAGTCTGGGATATGACCTTCCTGTAGTAGTTAGCTGAAACCAAAGAAATTGTGGTAGGTGGAGCTATCTTTGGTATCTTGTACAGTTGTCTGCCCAAAGTAACAATGACACTACAAGATCTATATTCATATATAGCATGGTGTTTCCACATATATGGTTGGCCTAAAAGAACATCACAAACTTCAAGTGGGGAAAGATCACATAATACCTTATCCTTGAAGGGATTGATTCCATAGGGCATGTGGCATTGTTGGCGGATGTGGAGATATTACCCTTGGCTAAGCCACCCAATGTTGTATGGCTAAAAAAGTGGTGTTATCAGAAACTCTAATTGCTTGATGACCTCTATTGAGATTAGGTTATTTTGGCTTCTACTATCGACAATGAAATGCAACAAAGCACCCTTCACCCACATCTATAAGTGAAAAAGGTGTTCATCATCCTTGAGCTCTTCTAGTTTATTTGGCTGGACCTTGGTGGTAGCAAATGTGGCACTAGGTTTTGCATCAATGATTTTCTTCCCCTTGTCTAGATATGAATCAGAGTCAGAGCCTCGATCTGACTTTGAGGCTTTTAGCTCGGCCACTAATGACTTCTTCAAGTGACATTCATCAGTGTTGTGTCAAGGCTTAGGTTGGTTGTCCTAAGGTTTTCCATCCTTTCTTTGTCCTTTTTTTTGTAGGTTAGGGATTCCTTTTCCCTGCTTATGTTGTGATGCATTCACAAATCCAAACTCCTGCTTATTCCTTTGCTTAAATTTTTTCTTGATTTTGACAACATATCGATAAGTGGCTCCCAGTGACGAGATGTCTAGAAACTCCATGTCTATTTGGATGTACCTATGTAGACCCCCACATTGTTTTAGAACCAAATATCGCTTGGAGTCTTTGATATCGCACTTGATGTACAAGGTATGGAAAGTATTTGTGAACTCCGACACTATTTGTTCCCTCTCTTGATGTAATGTGGTCCATCTCGTGTAGTAGTCATCATAGTTTTCACCAAGGTAATATTGTTCCTTAATGGAATCTGTAAAATATTCCCAAGTGGGTTCAACCTCAAACATTTCAGACTCCTCTGTGGAATTTCGCTCATTGTAAGTCTCCCGCCAATTTTTGACATGGGGGATAGCCTTAAGGATATTAAAGGTGATATTTTCCCTATCGGGGAAATTGTGTACAGAGAAATAACCTTCTAGAATATTTAACCACTTTTCCAAATCATTTTCATCTATTAGACCTTCAAATATGGAAATATCAAAATTAATTTGTACCTTGAAAGGGGCGGCACCTCCAAATTTGTCCTTGACGAAGATGCATATAGTGTTGTTGAAAATCGTCGAAGGATTTTGGAAAAATTTCCCATCATCACATCGCTTTGTCGCATGAGGGATTCCTTGAGCAATAGTTGAATAGGATCTCATGTTCCCTTGTCTTTCTTTTCTTCTATCATGTGAGGTCATTGGGGTCAACGAGGATGGTCTTTTAGAGGCTCAAGTTGTTAGAGTCCCAAATCATTATACCTTGACCTTGTTGCGGACATGCACAGAGAAACAGATAAACAGAAGACCACTATGATACCACTGATCCAGATTTATGAGGGGACGAGATAAAACACAAAAATATGACAAAAACACAGAGATACATTAATACTCAATTTCTATTATTGAACTAAATATGAAGGAACTATAAAAATGTAGAGTGAAATGAACTCGCTATAATGGTGTTGGATTATCTCTAAGAAGAGATGTGACAACTACGTGCATTCACATGAAGATAATTACAATGAGGCCAAAAAGGCCTTTTAACATAAAGAATCAATGAAAAAACCCTAAACATCCAAAACCCTAACCCCAGAAGATGAAATGTCAAAAGGTTTGTGGGCCCCAATGTGGTTAGTTTTTGGTGTATCTAGGGGGAATAATATGGCGTACCTAGGGAGGTTCCCAAAGGGAATAATAGTAGATAAGTATTGTTATGTTTACATGTCACTTTTACTAAATAAGGCCTAGTGTGAATTCAATAAATGTAAGAGGACTTACTAGTAGGTTCTTCCTCTAGAATATTCTTAGGTGGTTGGTAGCACTATATAAAGGGGTTCAACCAATGTAATGGGAAGGGCGTTGTTTAAACATTCTACATTTTGGCATTTTTCATCAGAATCCAACAATATAAATTTGGATGAAATTACCCATTTCTGTTTTCTAAATAAAAATTTTGAACGAATCAATGGATTTAGCGTCCTCAAAAACCCCTGGGGTGCTCAGATTATATAGACTTAACCATTTAAATCCACATTTCTAACAATTTATGGCCGGATTTTGGACAAAATCGACTAAAAAATATGACTGGGAAATAGCCAAAACGTAGAACGTTTAGACTACATGAATGGGAAGTCGAGAAGTATTGTATTTGGAGCGGTATCTCATTAGGAGGTTGGACCCTCGAAGAGGCAAGTGAACAAGAGTGGATCCCTTCCTTAATAGGATCTATTGTATGGTGTTTCACTACCTTGAGGGTTTTCATATAATAAAGTATGGGTTTTCTATATTGTTCTTGGATCTGCAGTGGTGTTTATATATTCAGGTCTTTGGTACTTAACATAGTTGATATGTCAACTTCCTAGGGGCATTACTTTTGCATATGATCTTCGTTTGGGGTGCTCAGTAGCCCGTTGGAAAGGCCCAGCGAAATATTACACTTTCTTAATGGCCCAATACATGCATTTTCTTATCTATTTGGTGCTTCTGGATCAAAAAAACGTCGTTTAAGGCCTCAAAATAGCCCCAAAAGTTTAGGACCTGAAAAAAATCGTAGAAAAAACTGCCAAGATGGAAACTGTATTTTGAGCCAGTGGAATAGGTAGATGGCCATTGATGTCCACCTAGATCAGATAGCCACTGCACATAAATGAAAGGATCCCAACAACCATTGCAATATTAATTGTCACAATAAGGAAAAGTGTTGGAAACTACATCCATAATTGAACCCAAAGAATCACAAGAAGGAAGCAAAGAAAAAGAATCTTTTAGACACAAATTTGAGCAATCAAGTTGAAAGAAACTCCGATGTGGATGAGAATATTATCTTTACATCAATGAAAAAGGATCTCAAATTGGGATACCACCAAGTATGTGTCAAGGATGAAGACACTTGGAAGACTGCCTTCAAGACAAGGAGAGGTGTGTATGAATGGTTGGTCATGCCATTTAGTTTACATAATGCACTAGCAACATTTATTAGATTGATGAATTATGTACTATTCCCATATCTAGATTCATTTGTTATAGTCTATTTCGATGATATATTGGTTTATAGTGCTACCTGGGAGGAGCACATCTCACATCTCATGCAGAAGTTAGAGACTTTGAAAAAGCACCAGTTGTTGGCTAACCTTAAGAAATGTGATTTTTCTCAATAGTCTTTGTTGTATTTGGGATATGTGATAGATGGAGGGGAGCTCAAGATAGGTCCCACAAATATGAATGTCATCATGAAATTTTTAGTTCCTACAAATGTCCCTAAAGTTAGGAATTTTATTGGGGAAACATAGCACTTGTGGAAGTTCATAGCTTCATTTTCAATGGTATCTACATGACTCCACACTATAACAACGAGTGGTAAGAGTTTCCAATGCGGAAAGAATCAGTAGAATGATTTTAATGAGCTGAAAAGAAATATTGGTCAAGCACCAGCTCTCGCATTACCAAACATGCAAAATCCTTTCGAAGTGGAGATAGATGCAAGTGGGTATGCCATGGGAGCAGCTTTGATGCAAGGAGGAAGGCTTGTATGTTATCATTCTAAAATATTTCATGGGGAGGTTCTCAACTGCCCCACTTATGATAAAGAACTCTATGCCCTAGTTCAAGCTGTCAAGAAGTGGAAACACTAAATGATTGGAAAGGATACCATCGTCCACACATATCACTAGCTGATATAGTATTTGCAAGCCCAGAGTAAGCTTCAGCAAACCATACATTACAAGTGAATGGGATTTTTACAGCAATTTCATCTAGTCATTAAGTATAAGAAGGGAATCACAAACAATTTGGAAAACATGCTTTCAAGGACTCCCACATGCAATATTACAGCTTTATAAACTATGATGCACATGGATATTTTTACCCATGATGCATACAGAGAGGCATACACAGAAGATGGGGAATTCAAGGAGGTGTTTCAGTAGCTACACGATCAAACTCATATAGAAGATGGTGATGATAAGGATGAATATCATTTCCAAAATGGGTTACTCTACAATATAGACAAGCTTTGTGTCCCTAAAGGTGAATGGTTGCAGCTCATAAGAGAGACTCACACCTCCAAGGTTTCAGGACATTTTGGTGCTGGGAACACAACTTCCAACTTACGAAGCTATGTGTATTGGCCGAGAATGCAAGACAATGTAGCACAATATATTAGACAATGTATACTTTGTTGTACCAGCAAGACCAGTAACATGAAGCAAGGTTTATACCATTCATTAATTGTACCCACTCAACCTTGGGAAAGAATTTACATGGATTTTGTGGGAGGTTTACCAACAACCAAGAAGGAACATGACTATCTATTTGTGGTAGTAGACAGGTTCAGCAATATGTGCATTCCCATGCCTTGTAAAAAGACCATCTAAGGACAAGAAGTAGAAAACATGTTTTTTGAACAAGTTTGGGTGCACTTTGGGATACTAAGGAGCATCATCTCGAAAAGGGATACCAGATTTCTTAGTACATTTCAAACTACATTGTGGGAGAATATGGACATTAAGTTGAAAATATATACAACATTCCATCCATAGACAAATGGGAAGATAGAAGTATTCAACAAGACTTTGGTACAACTTCTGAGGGGTTACAATTAGAATCATCTGAAGACCTGGGATGAAAATATGATGTACATATGACACTCTTATAACATAGTGGTCTACACTTCTACTAGTAAGTCCCATTTTTAAACTTGTTTTAGGTATTTCAAGCCTTCGCCCTTGGATGTTGTTTATTGATAGCAAGGAGGAGTGAGGGAAGACACCACGAGAGAAGCATTAAAAGCAGAGAATTTTGTGGAAACGATTAGGTAGATCCATTTGCAAGTACATCAAACATTGAAGAGGTCACAGGGAAGGTATAAGGCACAACATAATCAACACATAATAGAAAAATCATTTAGAGTGGGAGACAGATTTTGGTTACAGCTAAACAAGAAAAGACTATAGGGTCCTAGTAAGAAGATCAAGGCTCTACGGTATGGCCCTTTCGAGATATTAGAGAAGGTGGGAGATAACACCTACAAACTCATTCTACCACCATACATTCACATTGACTCAATGTGGAGAATCTCAAACTCTATAAGCCTTACATGTTGGATCGAGAGGAGGAACAAGTCTTTCCTTCTAGATATTACTTCGCACCATATGCTCAGGAAAAGTTGTTAGAGGACAAAGTTTTGTATAAGTGGTCCAAGACTACAAGATACAGGTAGCATGACCTTCGACATATTGGATTGAAAGGACAACTTCCAAGCAAAGCAAAGTGTTACTCCATAGAGAAGGTAGAGGAAAATTTTCCTCACCTCATTCAATAAAAACTTTTGGGTCCACAAGCCTCCCTAAGTGGGGAGGTATCATCCAAATTGTATCATTATATTATTTTTCATCTATCTCGATGCATTATGGGTGAAAAAATAGGAGGAAACAACTTGTAGATCCATTTTAGCGGCTGGTCCCAATTTGGAAATTTGGGTCCAAAAAAATCTGTGAAATCTTCTAGAGCCATTTTGAGGCATCAAATGACACTTTTATGGTCCAAAATTTACTACGTGCCATAGAAAATATTTTCTACACGCCAAGACCTTTCCAACGGTGCAAGAATCGCCTCAAACGAAGTTTGTATGTGAGTTATTTATCCCGCAATTTCACCTACCATATTGATCACCATGGTGCCAGTGGATGCCATGTGAGCCCCCATTACTTAAACACGTGGGGCTATCCACATAGTGGATTTTCTAGAAAATTTAAGAAGGTCCACACCTGATCACTAATTGAGGGTTGAGGAATTCAATACCCTAACCCTAGATGGTGGGATATCATAAATATTGGACCACTGGGAGGAGAAGAGATGTTATTCTTTTACAGTGCATCTTGTTCGATAGTTGAGCAATACATTTGATGGTGGTATTTTGTGAGAATAACAAAGAAGGAGAGATTTTGTAGTATCCATATAGGCCAAAGTGTCAAAGGAAACTCCACAGAGAATGCCTCCTTTCTACTTGCATTTGAAGAAAAGAGAGTAGAGCGACCGCACCTTCTAGTTGGGTTAGTTGGGTTTTCTCTCGTATTAGTTATCTCGAGTTATATCTTGTGTTTAATTTTGGATGGTGTGTGAGTATTTTTTTTTGCTCGCTATTTGTCTCATTTCAGCTATTTCATAAATTTTAAGCAAAAAACCAGCAATTAAAGTATCTGAGATCTAAAGGAAATTAACATTCATGGTAAAGATTTCAATATTTTATTAGATTTATTATCAATAATTGTCCAATTCAATATCCATGGCAATTTACAGATCATATTGGTGTCAGATTCGGGTTTCTTTCGGGTATTTCTGGGAAGTTGCAGGACCTAGGAATCGACTTAAAGAAAAGTCGCAGAAACCCTAGCCATGGAAAATGAGTTTGTTCATCAACACCCTCGAGATCCAACAAAGGAGAGATTTTCAAGGCTGGAAGAGAAAGTTGTTGACATATCTCACAATGTGTCCCTCCTCATGGAAACTCTAGCAAGCAATCTTAGATCATTCGAGAATTCGGAGACTTGAACTCAGAGATCGGATTAGATGGGAAATTGGGAGATAATGAAGACTCGGAAAAGGAGTCATGGAAAGAACTTGAGAAAGATCAGTCAAGTTCTAGTGTCATAAAACCTCCATAGTCTTTATTCAAGATGGAAGTGAAAGGGGACATAAATCCATAACAAGGTGAGATCGATGCATTAAAATTGAATCATTGGTTGCAACAACTAGAAGTTTATTTCAGTGTTCACCATATAGGTGAAGAACAAAATATATCATTTTCCAGACTGAAGTTAGAGGGTCGTGATTTAACCTCATGGGAAAATCATACAGAAACACTTAGTCTAGAGGGTGATCTTCCAGTAACTAAGTGGGAGGATTTCAAAACCCTCATTAAGTCCAAGTTCTACCATTTTGGGTATGTAGAGGAACGATAGATCCATTGGCGTTACTTCAGGGAAAGGTGAGGGAAAAGTGTACAAGAGTACAACACTGAGTTAGAAACATGTCCATCATGATGGGTATCTCTCCCAAGAATTGAGATGTAATCCTCAAGTATCTAAGGGGTCAACATAGTCATATACAAAATAAAGTGATGTTTTTCAAGCCGATGAAAATGAACGAGGCATGTGTAGAGGCACAATATCTGGAAAACATAGGCCACAAGAAATGGAAACCAAATAGTTCCAAGCAGAAAGACCACTAGGAAGCTTCCAAGGAGGAGGAGGAGAAATGGAAAAAGTGAAAGGATAAGAAGATAGTGGCCACTACAAATCAGCACAAGGAACCAAGCAACCATTGTAACCATTGAAATATCGATGGTCACAATAAGAAAAAGTGTTGGAAACTACATCCAGAATTGAACCCAAAGAACTACAAGAAGGAAGCAAAGAAAAATAATATTCTAGCCACAAATTCGAGCAATCAAGTTGAAAAAAGATCTAATGTGGATGAGAATATTGTCTTCACATCAGTGCAAAAGGAGGTGAATTTGAGTAGCCTTCATCGTCAGGAAAAGAAGGAGATGACCAAACTCTTCCACATTAATATCTTGGTTAAGAAGACCAAGATAGATGCTTTATTCGACTATGGTTCACAGGCTATTCTCATAGCAGTAGATCTAGTCAGAATGCTTGGATTGGAGGTTCGCAATCATCCTACACCATATCCATTGGGATGGGTAAACAAGGATGCATAGATCAAGGTAATGAAACAATGTTAGATTAAATTTGTTGCAAGTGTTAATTTTATCGATGAAGTAGAATTGGACGTAGTACCCCTTGATGTATGTGGAGTATAGTTTGGAAGCCCTTACATGTACATGAGAGATGAAATATTCATGTGGAGATCCAAACAGTATTGACTAATTAAGGATGGGAATTCCTACATCATCAACCTGCATAAAATAAATTCAAGGATCTCACTGGAAACTTCCAACCAAGCTAAGAATTTGACTAGTTCTAATAAGAAATAGGTTTTACTTTTCTTAAGAGAAAATCAATGTGAGGGTGAGTCGATAAGAGAAAAGGAATCCCTAGAGGGGTGTACTAAAGAGAAGAAACATTATTTGGAGGAGTTGCTACATGCATCCTGAGGTGTGTTCCGGGAGACTAAAGGGATACCACCCAAGAGGGTTGTGGAGCATGAAATACAGTTAGTCCTAGACTTTGCATTGTTGAATGTTGGCCTGAATAGACAATTTTTTCTAGAAGAAAATGAAGTGAAGAAGTAGTTGCATTAGTTGTTGGAGTAAGGTTTGATTTGACCAAGCACCACACCTTGTGAGTCACCTATCATAATTGTACCAAAGAAGGATGGGATTTGGCTAATGTGTATCAACTATAGATCATTGAACAAGATTACACTAAAAAATCAATACCCTCTGTCTAGGATCGATGATATGTTAGATCAATTGCAACATGCAAAATATTTCACCAAGTTGGATCTCAAATCGGGATACCACCATGTATGTGTCAAAGAAGAATGCACCTGGAAGACTGCCTTCAAGACAAGGTGAGGTTTTTATGAATGGTTGGTCATGCCATTTGGTTTATGTAATGCACCTGCTACATGTATGAGACCGATGAATGATGTATTATGCCCATATCTAGATTCATTTGTTATAGTCTATTTGGATGATATATTGGTTTATAGTGCTAGCTGGGAAGAGTACATCTCACATCTCATGCATGTGTTAGAGACTATAAAGAAGCACCAATTGTTGGCTAACCTCAAGAAATGTGAGTTTGTTGAGAAATACTTGGTGTATTTCGGATATGTGATCGATGGAGGGGAGCTCAAGATAGATCCAACAAAGATAGACGCCAACATGAAATGGCCAGTTCCTACAAATTTCAATGAAGTTAGGAGTTTTCTTGGGGAAACACAGTACTTATGGAAGTTCATAGTTTCATTTTCAATGGTAGTTGCACCACTCCACACTATAATAGTGAGTGGTAAGAGGTTTCGGTGGTGGAAGAATCAACAAAAGGATTTCGATGAGTTGAAAAAAAAATACCATTCAAGCACCAGTACTCACATTATCAAACTTGAAAAATCCTTTCGAAGTGAAGACACATGCAAGTGGGTATGCCATGGGAGAAGTTTTGATGCAAGGAGGAAGACATATATGCTATCACTATGAAATATTTCATGGGGTGGTTCTCAACTACCCTACCTATGACAAGGAATTCTATGCCCTGGTTCAACTTGTCAAGAAGTAGAAACATTATTTGATGGGAAAGGACACCATCATCCACACAAATCACCAACTTTTGTAGTATTTGTAGTCTGAGAGTAAGCTACACAATCCAAACATTACAAGTGTATGCAGTTTTTACAACAATTTTATCTAGTCATCAAGTATAAGAAGGGTAGCATAAACATGTTGGGAGACATGCTTCCAAGGCCACCCACGTCCAAGATTACAACTTTGGTAACTCTGATGCACATGAATCATTTTACCCATGATGCATACAGAGAGGCATACAGAGAATATGAGGAGTTCAAGGAGGTGTTTCAATAGCTATGGGGTCAAACTCATATAGAAGAAGGTGACAACAAGGATGACTATCATTTCCAGAATGGGTTACTCTAAAAGTTGTGAAGCTATGTGTCCCTAAAGTTGAATGACTGCAGCTTATCGGAGAGGCTCACACCTCCAAGTTTGCAGGACATTTTGGTGTTGGGAAGACAGTTGCCAACATACAGAGATATGTGTACTTGCCCAAAATGCAAGAAGATGTAGCATGGTATATTAGAGGATGTATACTTTGTTGTACCATAAATCCCAGTAACATAAAGAAAGGTATATACCATCCCTTAATTATACTCACTCAACCTCAGGAAAGTATTTCCATGGATTTTGTTGGAGGTTTACTAACAACTAGGAAGGGACGTGACTATCTATTTGTTATAGTTGATAGGTTCAACAAGATGTGCATTCTCATGCCTTTATAAAAAGACCATAAAACGACAAGAAGCAACAAACATGTTCTTTGAACTTTGAACTTTGATACCACTTTGTAACTTCCCCAACTCTACTCAAAGGCCATGTCACATCAAAATTTAAGCTCTGATACCACTTTGTGGCATATCCAGCCTCCTAGTTGAGTCCCCTTATCACTTGTAAAGTCTCCACCACCACAACTTCGCTATATAAGGCTTTGATATCAATTATTTATTCTACATAAGCAACTCTTTAAAACCAACAATGCACATGAATGGCCTTGTGCTATGCACCGCTACGTTTTCCTAGAGCGCACAACCGATCTTGTACCAAGTGCAACAACTATGTCTTAGAAAATTTATGCACTCAATTGTCATTGTGTTGATCGTATCGACTGTCCCTCAGCATGCATATCATTTCTAGCTCTGCGCTAGAACCCTGATTACTGCTGAAATTACTTAACAAGATAGCAACAATAACAGCAGAAACAACTCATAATACAACTACATGCGCAAACATTCCTATGTTGTGTGCAAGAGTTGTCCCATTCAGACACATAGACTAATACCACTTTGTGTGTGCGATGATTCAAGCCTTGCCTCAGAATTCCATAATCGTTACCATGGAATTATCTAACAGGAAACACCTAATAACTACCACGCTCTACATATGCAATCGTTATGTAGAACTAACAATATATGCACAACCCAACATAACTATGTATCAATTACATAAACAACAATAGCATAAGCATTTTCATGTTAAACACATATAAACTTGTCATAGTTCATGCCTTGCATATGCAACAAACATGAAATTCTACAACATATGTAATCCACGCACAAATGCATATAAACAATTGTATCACATAATATATTTAACATGTATATGCACATTATTAAGAGATTAATGCACATAAGAATACAATTATCTTTTGTTGTAATCCACTAACTGTGCATAGACCTCAGACGTTCCTCCCAGCCATAGACTCTACCACTCATAAACTCTCAACAGCAAGTCACCCATGAGATGGGGCTAAAAATCCACCTGGGAAAATGATTCCTAAGCCAAGCCAAAGTCTATCCATAGTCAAAACACTCAAACAAAGGTGCCAACCCATGAAAACAAACTATAGTCCCGCATTCCCTACACGTTTATCCCACCCCAGGAAGTGTGCCCCTTCTCTGTTCAACAATCTTTCGACTGCCCCACTTCCCTTGCAAGGCTTCAGCAACAGGTTGAATAGGAAGTCTCAGAGCCCTGTAGTTGTAACTATGCAACTTGGGAAAAACATTCCCAGTAGTTATGTCACCTGGAGAGAATGGTTATGGGCCTAAAAACCCACTTCTTCGACAAACACAATCCTGACAACCCGCTTATTAAAAAAACACAGGCCTGACAACCCGCTTCTTCAATAGTGCATGGGCCTAACAACTCCCCTCTTCAATCGCACACGAGCCTGACAACCCACATCTTCCATCATGCACAGACCCTCCCAAGCACAAGGTTATGTGATGGCAACAAGTTACAGCAAGAGACAGATGCCTTCCAGAGGAAAGTTGGTTTGCATGATGAAGGAATGAGTGAATCCCCCCGAAATACACTAAGTCCCAACAATATATTTGCATGATTATAACTGGACACTTGTCACCTTAAGAGATAACTTAGCTCAACTTGGTGACTCATTCCCATTCCTTAGGAACTTAGGATAAATACATATCCCATAATTATACTTTTGGAAATATTATTAAAATATTCCCTTTAAGATTCACACCATTTTCCCATTCTAGTGGAGTTTTAAGCCCCACATTCCTTTTCGTCTAATTGGTCTGCACACAATGATATTTTTTATTAATATCTTATTGCAATTACAATTTACAAAAATAGGTGCACTAGACTTTTTCATAATCCAATCTCTCTAGGACTAATAACCCTACAGGCACTCTGGCCTCAATATACATATATACAAAGGCTCTCCAACCCCAAAAATATCTCGGCAACAAACAAGGTCCAATGCACACTTGAAGTGATCTGTGTGCACTTACCTAGGTGAGTGAAAATCTATGAAA
>JZKD02S0288438.1:0-12727 GCA_000966675.3 Picea glauca
ACGCTTGATGGTATACTTCGAGTAACCCATGTGGATTTGAAATGCCACATGGTAAGGAAAGAGAGTCTTCACATATGTGACGTCAAAATTGATAACTTTCGAGACACTGGGTTCTAGAGCTCCTAACGCGGATAGAAAGGCATTCCTCTACGGAGGACACGTCTAGAGTACCTCTAGGGTCAACATCGCACAAGGGGTTTGACCCAGGTCCTCAACAATAGAGTAATTATGGGCTGCTCTAGCATTCAGATTGTGGGTAGAGTGCTTGAGTACTCCTTTCGGAATACAAGGCAGTGGCTCTGGTTTTTCTATCTGCAAGGATGTCTCTGAAGGAGGAGGAGATTCTAGACTAGGTACAGTTTGTGGAGAACTGTAATCGTGATATTGGGTGGCTACATTAATATGATAATTGACCATATTGATGCACAAATGGTCACCGTCTTGTGCTGGTGGGTTTTGACTCCCATTGGCCACATTTTTGGTGTTTGAGAAGCTCGAGGCCATGTGTTGGTTATGTGGGAAAGGATTCGTCATCACAATGGGCGTTAGAGACAATAGCCTCACAACTTCCACAAGTTTGGGGCATAAATGAGTAAGATGATCATATGTACAAAGCTTACAGGGAAATTTCACCTTACGCCATTCTTTCTTGCCCTCACCAGCATTATTGTTCGTCCTCTCATTATTATTATTTTCCTTGGGTTTATTATTATTCTTCCCACCCTTACGATTATTATTACGTCCTTTCTTCTTATTCTCTCCTGGTTGTTGATTACCATTTGGGTCGATCAACGATTGCATAGAATGTACATCTACCGACTGAGTGGGATTGGAAGACATAGATGAATCTAGCCCTCTTCCAGGATGGTTTTGAGACAACTCTTTCAGATGTCTTGTCACTGAGTCTGCGAATTTCACATTGGTGGAGCCTACAATGCTATCAGCATGAGGTTCGGGCTTTTGTCTAGGGTCATAGTTTGACCTCGGTGCATCCAGAAGAATCTTGTATAACATCCCAGACTAAGCATATATAAGATCTAACTAATGGAATTTGAATATTTCTTCTTCCTCATATGTAACCCCGGATGTCGCAACATCCATTGAAATAGGAGGCTGTAAAGACTTAAGGAACCACTCTAACAGGAATTTCGGGGGTATGCAGGTCTTGATCAACCTCTTCCATCTACACCATTCCTGGATGTGATCTGGGATATGTGTGGCTTTATCTTGGCATAAGGTCGACAGAAGTTCTAGGCCAACATCGTAATGAACCGGCAATTGGAAGTGGTTAAGGAAGACTAAAACCATCTAACTAAAGGTCCTGTATGCCCCCCTAGGTAGCTCGATATACCATTTCGCGGCAACCCCTATGAGGGTGCATTGAATAATCTTAATTGAATGGAATCGTCATTAAGGGAATTCGAAAAGAACCATAAGTGAAAGGTGGTAACGTGATCACCATGATCCTCACCATTCTTGCCTTCAAATTTTGGAATATCTGAAGGAAGCTTGGTGGGAACGAGGGCCATGTAGGATCATGACACATAGGGTCGTTCATCAACTTAGACAAGTCTGGAATATTGAGTATGGCCATAAAATGGAGACGAGGTTGCAGGATCTGGCCCCAAGCTCCCTGGAAATATTGTGTTTGGGGAATCACAACCCATCCATGGTTTTGGTAAGCACCATGGCCTTGTCCGGGATTGTAATACCCTCCTCCGGGATGATTCATAATGGGTTGGTTGGGCATAATTCCAGTAGGAATGTTCTGATGAGGGTTATAAAAACTTCCCCCAGCCGAAGTGGCTCCATATTGGGGGTTTCCCAAGGTGTGAAATTGACCTCCTCCAAGTGTGAATCCAGAGGATAAAGGTGGATTTGTCATGCCAAACATGTTGGTCAGAATTGACACTGAGGAGGTGAGATTAAAGGATGGAACTTGAGCATAAGATTTTCCGCCAGGTTGGTTACTCCACCTAGAAGCAACATGATTAGACCTGGGGTTAAAAGAAGGAATGCCTCCCACAGTAGGAGTCATTTAAAGGATCTGAGAGCCACCAAACGAGAATGGAGTATAAGGAGGAGTTGTGGCCCCAAGTCCAATGCTATCATTAGGGCCAATGGATGGGAAGGAGTTTGAAAACTATGATGTAAAATTTGGCATACCATAGGGAAAAGGACTAGAGGCCATCGGGATGGACTAAATATTATAGCTTGTTGAGTGACCAAGAGACCCAAACAGGTTCATGGAAATAGGTTGAGTATTAACTATAGGACGAGCAACAATGATAATAGATGCCTTCGACACTACAACTATTGTGGTTGTAGGAGTCAAAGGGGTACCATCAACTATAGTAGGTATGGGATTCGAAGGGCTCCTAGTATCTTGGTGACTCGGTTCAGTACTCATCCTTGTAGAATCACAAGTCTGATAAGTGGAGGTGTGTGTACCACGTTTAATAACTCTATGCCTTTTAGAAGGAAAAACTCAAAATGCGGTGTTAACTGTAAAAAGCGGCGAGACCTGCGGGGAAGCTAGTCTGGCTCCACGATGACTTAAGATTCAAGATATAAGAAACAAATCCTAAGGCCAACTAGTAATCAAAGAACACACCAAAAATAATCAAACGACTAATATGCACACAAACAGGATAAAGTGGCTGAAAAGGGCCTCCCTTCCTAAAGTAGGCATGCCTCGTCTAAGAGGGGCCCGAGAATCCCTGCTAAAGATCGGAGGTATCAGAATCAGTTATAAGGGCTCTCTTGGGCTTAACAACTAGTTGGTCATATCCCCCTAGAGAGGTAATCCTCCATAAATGTTGTGTGTAGTCCGAACCTTATCTGACCAAGGGTACCTACAAAATAACCCCTGCAAGTAACCTATGTGGTACCTAAGTCAAGAAACTAAGCAACCACGGTATAACCGATGCACATTTGAAAAGTCGTAAGTCAAATCCACCATATGGGCAGGGTATCAAAGCCCAAAAGATTGAAAGCATAGCCTCTCACGGAGGTAAGGGCACTAGGAAGATCCCCATATACGAATAGATCCCTAGAAATATATCTGACACTAAGAAGGTATCGGGGGGATATCCCTTCAACCGACCTCACGTGACCTCATGCTTAACTCCGGTGTAAGCAGAGCCTCCTAATATTACTAATTATACAATGGATTTCTCCACTCCGTTAGTCAGAGACATATGTTGATTTAATAGCCTTGGATAAGTTTACTCACAAAATCCCATTCCAAGGAACTAAATCCTAAGCTAGTTTGTGCACCCTAGAAAATAAAATTGTTACTAATCAATTTTAAATTATAGCATTAATTTTAATGGCCTTTCTTACTCAAAAGGTGTGGTCATGAAACTAGTGATGTTATGACTCAGCAAGTAAAATAAATGAATATGAATACAATGCAAAGTCCTAACTTCAATTTTCAATAAATGATATGCTTCAAAAACACAATTTTCAATTCAATTCTGCACTTCTAAAGAAAAATGCAATCTTTCTTTACATGCACTAAGATAAATGACAAAGACTCAAAATATAAAAATGCCAATCAATGTAAAATGCCTAATATTTTTGTATTTTCAATATAAGAAAAATGAAAATGTAAGGACTAAACAACAACTTGATATAAAGACTCTACTGTGTATAGACAGAGACAACCCAAGTAGGATATCAAGGAGAAAAACACCCAACCCAAGGTGCAAGGACAATCAAAATGAAAATATGATGAGAAAGGCACTGCCCAAAAATTCAACCAAAGACAGGTTTCCTGTCATTCCACAAACACTTAACAGTCACTACAGAGACCCAAGAAGACTCAACAATCATCAAAACCTACCAAGCAAAAAACCCGCGTATATGTGTCAAAACACAGCTAGTCTAAGGAGAAGGCTAAAAGACTCATACCTAGAGTGAACATAAGATGTCAAGTAATCATACGAAAAGAAACTCAATGTGAATGAGAGCAATCTAAGGAGAAAAACACTCCAAACCCCCAAAAAGAAGATTCAATCCCCAATATGGTTGCTAGTTCTCTTACGAGGAAAATATATCTATGGCTAGGGGTAAACCACAACAGACGGAAATGACTACAGAAATCAACTCTAATCTCAAGTATGCTATATAATAAAATATGCTAATAAGACAAGATAAGAGGCCTACCTCATCCAAATGTTCGATGAAGTCCATCGTTGAGCACTTGACTCAAAGCAATATACCTGCAACTAGTCCTCAACAACTAATAAACACAAGCATATGGTGATAATATGTGATGTTATCACATTCAATAGCATAATCCATCAACATTCATAAGAAATACGCCCATGGAACAATAATTCAAATATTTGCGAGATATTAATTGGACGAGAAAAGAGCATTTCTATTAAGATATAATCAACATAAGTGAATGAGTTATAGACTTCTGTGTCGTCGCAGTTCAGAATCGAGAAACTAAGTTCCTTCCAGTTTGGCCTCCACCACTTCAATCCTCCACCAAAAGCAAGCTCACATAAGAGAGACAATGAAGTTCTCAATCAGTAAGGGAAGATCTTGGGGGCTGAACAATGTGTTCAGACTTAAAGGAAAAAGGGATACAGACTCAATGTGAAGTGAATAATTTCTCCAGAGTAACATTGATCTCCAAGTTGAATTCTTTCTCTCTTTTCCATAGCTCGGATTTGGCCCATTTATAGCCTTCAAATGGAACTGAAGGGCCGAGTCAAAATGTTTCTAGTATATGGAAGGACAAAGATCATTGATCTCATGACGTGACATGGAAACTCGACACTATTTTTTGATATTGGGCACATTTCCCAGTGTACGTGGTTTGTAGTGGTGCAACCTGCATATACGCATGTTGTATAGTAGGCAGGGCGTGTATATGTGGAAAAATATTGTCTTTAGCTCTGGTATTTTCAAAAAGGGACTTCAAGTCTGCATAGGGAAATGGAAAAGGGCCTTTTGTGCAAGATTGCATGTGGTGAGGAAAATATGGCTATAACATTAATGCATTTCAAGATGTGAGCTACCATTTAGAAAACTCACCTCTCTTACAAGGGACTTGTGCATAATAAACCACGACACTCCATTGCAATCTCTACTACCAATAAATTTATGGCCAAAAGTGACACCCTTCCAAAGGAATAACCCGTTTTCTCAAAGCATTCTTTCATTCATTTTTCTTAGTTAACTGGAATTAGCTAAGGTACTTATCACTCATCTTACTAACTTGTAAGTGGTCAATATATTTCTTGTAACAATGATGTGTCCTTCACTCTTAGCATTACTAAGGTTAGATATTCCCTCGTTATCAATGCAAACCAAGTTTATGGCTATGTTTCCATTCGAACTCAAGTTTACTAAAGGCCCTCTGCTTACTAACAAAGTAGAGGATGAATAGTAAGTCATACTTTACGCAATGTTTCCCACATCAACATTTATTTTCTAGGTTACAAGATTTGTTTCAATACGATCACCCTAACCTTAAAACATGTAAGTTTGACTTTAACTATAATGTGCACTTTGAGTTCTCTATTCCATACTCTAAGAAATAGATTCCACACTCTATCTAGAAATGGTTACATAATTCTACACTTACAATCGCAATGTTGCTCACAATGCCATTTACTTTGGTAATGCTTTGAATGCATTATTCAATACCATTATTCAACCTTTAAAAGTTGGAGTGTAGAATAGAGAACTTGAAGTGATAAAAAAAAAAAAAAAACATAAGGAGAGCGAGGGCATATGTATTATATGGCTCTCTATCCAATAAGGGGAGTCGACGTGAGGCCTTTGGGATTTATGTTAAGGAAGGTAGGCATGTATTCCTAGTATCAAAGGGTAGGCGTGTAACTATAGGTGTATTTGAGATACTCAAATTGTCCTAAAAAAACTACTTTTGGTGGATAAGAAACCCACCCCACCTAAAGAAATGACTTCAAACTTCCATAATTAAATAAATGACAATGAATTGGTTAGCATGTACAATTCCTATGAGATGAGACTTTTGAGTCCAGGTGGTAGGATACATACTCTTCCATCATCAACACAACAATCACATCACTTTCAAATGATCTTCCCTATGCACACCATCGCTCGCAATCTCATCGTCTACTCCTTATCTCATCTCATCCCATCCATTAATTTCCTAATCAACAAGGTGTAACCCACCAAGCTATGTGAATTGGGTATTATACCTACTCCAACTCTTTTGACATTTTTTACTTACTCACATGTGTTCCCTATTGGTTGGTTGATGTGGCGATCGAATTAATTCCCTTGTGTCTCTCGCACTCAATCGTTTCTCTATATTATTACGAAACTGGGCTCGATGATAATAGTAAATGAGATATTTAAAGTTCAGATCATATCTCTTAGTCATATCAGATAGAGGAGTAGGAGATCCCCAAAACTTTTCAATTCCAATCTGTAAATGTTATTTGGTCGCCAAGTCACCGTCAATAATCACTGACATCTGATGAGCATAAGTATGTATGCGGGCCAGGTACATGGAACCTTGAGCCTTGCATGGGGTCGACATGGAATATGCAAGCCAGGTACATGGAACCTTGATCCTTGCATGGGGTTGACATGGCTCCTCCAACGTACTCATTGATTAAAAATAAAATAAAAAATAAATAAATAACAAAAAAAATAATGTTAAACTAATTTTTTCTTGTATTTAACGGTGGCTAGGGTTTCTCCTCCTTAACATTGGGCATGTTGACCTTTGTTTTATATAATACCACACACCACTCTACCTCTGGTGCATAGGGACAACCAAGCCTGACTATGGCTTCTATGTTTCCAAAGGGAATAATCCCTTTCTTGGATCTTGTTAGACACCATGTGTATGTGAGCGACTCCCTTAACGTCATGGCTTGAAGGTACGATGTGCGGCTTGGATTTAATGTGCTGAGCATTCTTGTTTCATTTTCGTAGATAGTGCATTGTTATCATACGTGGGCATGAGGACCAGATTTGACACATTGTGCAGATATAAATGTTTCCATACTTGACATCTCTTCTTGCATGCTATGGTGGAGGGGCTCGAAGGGGCTCGACCCATGGCTGCCCCTCCCTTCTCCTTTTCAACAATGTATTTATATGCTTACCAACAACGACTTCCAAGTAAGGAAACACCATTTTCGAGCCCAATACAAGACAATCCTCATCTCGACTTGCTTTGTATCGAATAAAGGGCCAACTAGTAAAAGAGTGGGATGAAATGGACCGAATGGAACAAATGATTGTTGGATTACTGAGAGGGGGGGAGAATCAATAATAGAGCAATTTAATCCTTTTTAACCATAAAATGCAAGTGTTATATCAATGTAGAATTATCATCCAATAGTTGTAGAGTAAATAAACAATGAACAAATGAGAAATCATACACATACATAGTACACCAATGTTTTTACGTGGAAACCCAAAGCGGGAGAAAACCACGTAATTATTTTTCTTATATGTCTTTAAGAATTACATTCATTGGAAGCACCAAATTCCTTTGTTTTCTAGCTGCAACTGGAAGAAGTCTCCAACCCCCTAGTTTATTAGGCTACAACCTTAAGGAAGCTCCAACTCCCCAATTACCTGGCTACAACCAAAAGGAGACTACAACCGCCTATGTTCTCTGGATACAAGCGGAAGGTGGCTAAATCCATCTGTCCTTGCCCCGTCCAACCACCTTGAAATATAAGTAGAATGATGGAACCACTGTCACACTATCACTATAAGATATACTGTTGTAAACCTATACCAATCAACCTGCACCAAACAACCTGTACCAATAACCTGTTCCAACATGTACCATACATCAACTTGTACCTCAACCTGTACCATAAAAAAATGCATCAACCATGCACCAAAATTGTACAAATAACCTGTCACAATAACCTGTCCAAACAACCTATCAAAAAAACCTGTCTCATCAATCTTATCAACCAAATCAGATCTACTCACCAAGATCAATCACCGAGACAACTCTCAACCATATGCACAATATCACCAAGATGTGAATCAACCAAGCATAACAAAAAAACTCATAATCATGACCAAGATCAATATGTTCTTCTAATAATATAACAAGACAAGTATGCTACACCATCCATAAACCATGTGTCAACAATACTACTAACAAGTGCCTCCAACCATGTACCAAATATGTACCAATCATGCATCAACTACTCATCAACTATGGCTCATCAAGATGTACCAACATCATCAACTATACACCTCATGTATGTGCCAACTCATCAAATACTTGTCTCAACCATGTACCCAACATGTACCTCAACCATATACCAAATACATATACCAATAAAACCACCAAAAAGTTTTCTAGCAACCAAATACCATAAACCATTACATAAAACCATGTGCCACAACCTCACTGTTATACAACCTTTATCTGTAACATACCTCAACCAAAAAGACCTAATCAATTTTATCATCCAAATCTAATTTGTAACTATGTAATAGACCTGGTATATATGATCACACACCTGCAAACCTTCCTTAACTTTAACAAGAGACTATCCTTTTCATCAAACATTACTTTAGTCGCACATGACTAATTTTGGATTAGTCAACAACCCTAACTTGCAATAATCATAACTATGTACATGTAATGAATAAATATCTAAAAATGGTGCACAATATTCTTCAGTATATTTTATGCAATTCCTCCATATTTCACTACTTGGAACCTCTCAGAAAAGGATTTATAGCAAACATGGTATACCTTGTTGAATTTTGGCTTATTCTAGAGAGAGAACTTGTAGAGCGTTCTCCGCACAGAATATTTGTTTTGTGTATCTGAAAATGGTACACAGAATACTACAGACTGTACTCTAAACCAATACATTTTCTCTTACTGAATTTGGATCTGTTATGAATAATTTATGATGTTTTTACCTGAAACACCCGTTTTAGACTAGTTTCAGGACTATCCACAAACCCTATTTTCCACGGAGTGTAACTCAAAAAATACAATGACCCACACGATGAAATTTTTATCACAGCTACTTGGATACGTTTCCTCAACGGACTCCCAATTTCATGGTCTGAATCATTTTATAAAAAACTTTATTGTTAAAATGGTGAGATGACCTGTAAATAACATACCTTAGAAAGCATCATCAAAAGAATTTATCCTCCCTTGAATTTAGGCCTTCTTTCCCTCTGAAATTCGACTTAGATATCCTTTGGTTACCCCAGTCACTTGTAGATATTCAATATTCTCAAGTGTGATTAAAAATGAGAGACCCTTGCCTCTTATTTATACTTTCATGTATCTTCCTCAAGGGGTTACCTTCTAACCATCTTAACCCACTTTCCTTATTTTAGGGCTAACCCGCTTCTAACCTCTTGTCCACTTAGTAATTTCTCCATTAACTTTATTATTTAAATAATTTATTTTGTATCCACTTTGACTTATAGTACACTCATCACTTCACTTTATTATTTAAATATTTTTTTCTTTGCAACCACTTTGACTACTTTGACCTTTTGGGGCTTCTAGATGACTCATAAGGGTTCTCCAACTTCACATGGCCATAACTCTCTAACTATGAGGAGTTATGTGACGTTCCACATACCATTGGAAATGGCATGACATGTACTATCCATCTAGAATAGTCTTGCCTAAAAATATATCAAAACTCATACTGTTATCCATCAAACAAACTTGGGTCCATTACCCAAACCTTTGTGCTACTGAAATTTTCTACCGGACTTTATTTAAGGGTTGAAATCAATGACAACCAACCCAATTAATAAGCAATATTCCCCTTTAGCATTGATGAAAACACTCTAATGCAATACTGAATTCATATCACTCAGTCTCCCCTTGGAACTATGCTTCTGTGCTCCTTCTCTAAGGATTTACCTTTGCATATGATAAATCTCTCCCCCTTTGTCATCAATGGAAAAGATATCTTTCCATCCAGGGCTACTCCCCTTGACTGAACTCTTCCTAAAACTGATCTCCCAACCTGAAATATCCTCTTTATGGTGCTTCCTCGTGTAAATCTAGACATATAAGATAAGCATTCAATATCATTCATTTTGGAGTAGAAATTATTCTGATTCTCTGGCGAAGATACTCAAAGGCTTCCCTTGGAAGCAGTTTTGTAAAGATGTATGCCACTTGTTCTTTTGTGCCCAAATATTCAACTATGATGTTCTTCTCTGCAACCTTTTCCCATAGAAAGTGATACTTTATTGGAATTTGCTTCGTCTTGGAGTGCATTGCTGGGTTCTTTGAGATACTAATGGCGCTTTTATTATCACAATAGATTGGAATGGGCTCATCATACTCAACACGTATATCTGTCAAAGTTTGTTTCATCCATAGAATCTGAGTATAACATCATGTTGCTGCAATATACTCTTCTTCGGCTATATATAAACATATTGATGATTTTTTATTGCTTATCCAAGATACTAAACACTCACCCAAGTAGAACGTTGCTCCACTGGTGCTTCATCGGTCATCAATGGAACCTGCCCAATCTGCATCTGTGTAGGCAATAAGTGATAGATCCTTTCCTTTTGGATACCATAATCCAAACTCGTATGTTCCTTTGAGATATCTGAAAATCCTCTTCATTGCTAATACATGTGATTCCTTTGGTGCTGCTTGAAATCATGCCACTTGTCCAACTGCTTGCATTACATCTGGTCTGGATGCTGTCACATATAGTAAGCTACCAATCATTGACCTATATTGCCTCTGGTCTGTAGACTTTGACTCATCATCTTTGCTTAACTTGCAATTGGTTTTCATAGGAGTGGTAACTGGTTTGTAATCTTCTGTTCCGAACCTCTTTAGAATTTCTCTGATATACTTAGTTTAAGAAATAAAAATTCCTCAGTTGCTTTGACGTATTTGAAGACCTAGAAAGAAGGATAGTTCTCCGAGTAATGACATTTCAAATTCATTTTGCATATCCTTTGCAAATTTCTGGCTTAACCTTGATGTAGAGGTTGTTATATGCACTTCCTTTTCTTGAACCCTTCTTCATCTTTTGCTTCTTCTTCATAAAGTTGTTTCACTTGTTTCATCAATTGTTACATTTATGCTTTCCACAAATTTGTTCAACCTCAGATTGTAACACTTGTATGCTTTCCTTTTACTTGAGTAACCAACAAGTACTCCTTTGTCCACATGAGAAACAAACTTTCTCATTCTGACATCTTATCTTTTGATATAGCATTTGCTTCCAAATACTTTGAAGTGCTTCACATTTTCTGGTCTTCCTTTCCATATCTCGTAGGGAGTTTTTTCATTGTTGTTTCTGAGCATTAATTTCTTTTGAATGTGAATTGTTGTATGCATTGCATGAGTCCATAAATATCTTTCAATTTGGAATCCATTAGCATTGTTCGAATCATTTCTTGTGTAATTGTCATCCATTATGATAATGTTCCTTTGTCTATGAACCACTCTCTGAACCAATCTATGAATCCAAGCTCTCATCCACTATCGTATATCTATCCAAACCTGCTAAGTGTTCTTACGAATCCATCTCTGTCCATATTTTCCAAGACTCTACTGCACAAATGTCCATAATGTTGACCCATTTATCACTATACTATCATGAAGTCTTTACTACTACAAATGATTGTACTTCATCTAACTGACTGCTCTGGATCTATCTACTCAAAATTTGCAAGCTTATCGAAGGATGGTTCTTTGGTCTATCACAGATACCGCATAGATTCCCCCTCTCTAATATTCATATTACCTAGGAGTCTCTAAGACGGATGACTCAAAACAATTCCTTCTCTGATGTGTATTCATCATCATCTTTATTGGTAGATTCATCATTTCTCTGAGCTCATACTTCTTTCTTTCTGTATGTGGATTCATATTTCACTACAATGCCTAAAAGTACAATCTCTTAAACTTGTTCCTTATTTACTTGTCCTTCTTTTCTTTTAGTAATTTTCCAAACCTTTATGTATCTGACATCTTTCTTTTTCTCTGTAGAATTTTCTTCATCTTGTTTTATTGCTAATCTTACGATCTTTGGGATGTGATATTTGTTCACCTATTCTTCGTGTTTTATTATCCATACTTTCTGATATCTGATATCAGTGTTCTCTTTCATGGAAGTATCGATAATGCTTCTAGAATCACTAGCTATGTGCCCATAGTTATGACATTGTAACATTCAATGTTACATGGGGCCACATAGACATTTCTTGCTTGAACATTTCTTTTATAATCCCTGCAATCTGCAACCTTATGTCCAAAATTAGTACAATAAAAACAATGACCATAAAAGAAATTTGCATACCTGGGAGTGAGTGATCTTTTTTGTGGTGTAGTCCTTCTGAATTTCTTCCTTGACTGATCATGATCATGATTGAAGCTTCTTTGTGGCYTGAACATGGATGGTCTTCTTGAATATGTATCTTCAATARTTTTCTTAGATTTTGGTTGACCATGATTCTTTCCTTTGAGTACTTTTGAATAACTATTTCTATTTTCTTCATTCTTATTTTCTAGCAACCTAGAGTGCTTCTCTTCATTCTCTATAACTGATGTGGATGTTTTTGTCTCTTCAACATTCTTGTTGAGCTTGACTATTTTACTTCTCAATGTTATAACTTCTTCTTCAAGCTTCTCAACCTCTTCTTCTTTCTTCATTATCTGAGGCTTCGTGACTTCTTCTGTTCTTTTTGCTTCTTCAAGCTGAATTTTTTAATG
>JZKD02S0288449.1:0-20696 GCA_000966675.3 Picea glauca
GCGGGAAGGGGGGGTCGGCCGATCAAGGGCCTAGGTTTTCGTAGACCAATCATTTTCAGAGGGCATATTCTACAGCAGGTATGGATCCGTTCCGCGTCAGCACCACTAGCACTGGTGTCCATGTACTTGACCACTCGTTATGCTGTTAAATGTTAGCAACTAGCAAGGTTTATTATTCTTTTACCCATTCTGTCCTCGGCGCCAACTCAGTTTAACCATTCAAACACTCCAAACCCTAATTGCCTGTCTGCATCGGCGGGGTCCACCTCCGGCATGTTTTCGTCTCTGCTTTGTGACCTTCCGCTGTGGCGTCCCAGAAATTATATAGCCCGGGGGTCAGGCCGTGATGGGGATCGCAGCAGAGCACGCTTTCTTTTGATATGGTTTCAAATATTGTTATTTTTATTTTTGCGGCCATTATCTCTTTAAAGGCCCTTGGCTTATCGTCCGAGAAAGCAATAAATACCAATGTATTTCTCATTGTTTCGCAGAAGTAGCGCTCCGTCGTTTCAACATTCACCGGCATTCTTCTGGTATGTTGCTTATTGCTCTTCATTTTATTCAATTCCCTTTTCTTAATATTTTCTCTGTTCGCCTTTCCGGTTTCCTTTTCTGCCCTTGGGTGCGATCCCCGTACAGAACTTTGCATTGCAAATGTTGTATCATATATCCCGGTATTTTGCTTAAATTTTATATATGCAAAGCTTCGATAGCGTGAATTTGTATCATATATCCTGTTATTGGCTTTTTTTCGGTTTTTTAATAATACGAAAAGCTTGAATGTTATGAATTTGTTTGCATATTTACCGGTGATTGTGGTATTCGTTTAAATTTTTATATCAAGATATTTAATTTCTTGAAATTGTTTCTCTATTTCCTGAAAAATATAATTTATTATCATGTGCTTATTTCGTTTTTCATTTTCACTTATTTTGATTTTGATTTTCGTTTAATTTGTTTTGATTATTTTTGAAAGTCTATATTTGTTTACGTTGGTTGAAATTCCGTGAATATTCGCTAAAACGGCTAATTTCACTATATTTTTTGGATCTTTTTTGGATGGGTCAATATGGTTAATTTTAGCTCCAGATTCACAAAATTCAACTTATTGGACGTAGTCCTTTGCAAAGGTTCCAGATTCACAAAATTCAACTTACTGGAGGGAGTCCTTTCCAAAGGTTTAACGCGCCTTCGCTTTTTCGATATTGTTCGTGTAGATTTTTAGGTTAATTTAACCAAAATTTAGAAAGTTTTTTCTCCTCACGGCTTTTTTGCAATAAATTTTTCTAAAATTTCTGTTGTCTTCCTCCGCGACAGCTCCTTGAATTTGCGGTTCATCTGCCTAAATTTTACCTAATTTTTTTCTCTTAACTGCCACCATTTCATCTTTATATATTTTAGGTAACTATTGCTGAAATCGGAGCGTATTTTTATTAAATTTTTAGGGTTTTGACTGCTAACAGTTTTTATCCCAACATTCTTCAAAATTTCGGCGCTCCTTGCCCTTCAATAGCATCGTAGTTCATCAACCTAAAATTTGCATAATTTTGCTAGAGTTAGATACCATCATTCTATTTTTAATATAAAGACCCTTTGATCTTTGGCAGACGTCTGTTAGTTTTTAAAATTACAATGTTTTTGCTGTTTGATCACATGATCTTTATTAATGATCTATTATCCGTTGTTTGCAGGCATTTTTAATCCTAAATAAGGATACAAAGCTTCATTTGAGGGGGCTATGCATCAATTTTTCCCGGTCTTGATTTGAAGTTGTATTCTGGGGTTTGAAAATTTGAAAATGACTTGGATTGGTCTGAAAAATCATTTTCAAACTCACCAGTTTGCATATTTCAAGAGGGATTGACACTGGATTTACCAAATTTTGTTCCCTTTGATTGTACATTTCTTTGTAGTCTGGGACCAAAAATCGTAATATAACACTGATTTCATGGTTAGGCAGCAGAGGGATTTGGTTATATTTAGCCAGAAGATGGCAGCAGCTTCTTCCTTATGTTATCACGATGAAGCTACTAGTGAAGATGCCCTTGCCATTTTATGTTTGAAACCAAGTTTAGTCGATGCTTTTTATAAGCGAAGGGTTTCTTGTTTCACGATGAGTTTCAGAGAATTTGGATTCCCTTCTGAAGGAGCGTAGTAATTATTTCAAGCAGTTGAAAGTTTTCTTGGCCTATGACGATTTTGTCATTTTCTTTTTCATCTGTTCCAGAGCTAGTCCATTGTACGCCTGTTGATACAAATAAAGAATATTTTCTTAAGGTATTTAAAATTTAACTTTTGTTTATGTGTTCTAATCTTTTGATTTGCAGGTTGACATGTGTTCATACTTTTTAGTCAATCATGTTTTTGAGAGCTATTTCCAAGTTTTTTTGTCAGTAAGACACGTTCTAAGTTTTCTATTTGACATTGATATGTTTAGCCTCTGGTAAAAATGAAGATGGGTGCCTCTGTATCCAATTTTTCCGTGGTCAGAGCTCCATGTGAAAAAGTCTCATGTTTCATTGCTTCCCATTCTGCTTCTACATGGGAGTATAAAGGCCTAAGTCGGTCGTTATGGTAACTGTCCGAGATATTTTCATTCTTTTTTTCTGGCTATTTCTTACAGTATTTCGTCAAAGTTGTCTGTTTTTCACAACTTATATGTTTTATAACATCTAATAATGCATTCTCAGGTGTGGACATGCAAAGTTAAATTATCAAAACAAGCTAAAGAGAGCAGATACGATTCACAAAGTTGCACGGGTACCTGCCATTGCTTCTGCTCTGACTGGTCAGCTGAGTAGAAGCACAACTGATCACGAGGTTTGCAACCCCTAAAATTCTTTGAAATCTAAAATATCTCAAGATAATTCTACAATGCTTCCACCATATTTATGTCAAACAGAAAGTTCCCTTTTGACCCCCATTTCAATACAAGAACCCTTGTTTCTGGCAGCCTTCTCTAAGAAACCCTTTCTAAATATTTTTTAAATTTTCTTGTGATAAGCATCTGTGCCTTTTGCACTCATCTTTTATAAAGTTGTTATTGTTGTTGATCTTATCTAGCAGGTTTTGTCCCTGACGGACCTCCTACTATTTGATTTTTATGGGGTTTTGGGTTTGGATTTTTTGTCATTGACTGTCTTCCTACAATTTGATATATATGGGATTCTAAGTTTGGATTTGGCATTTCAGTTGTTCCTGCCATTCCATGGAAGCATTTTCTTGGATTTTCCATTTCAGTTATTTGAAAGGAATTATCTTTTTTAATGGCAATATGAACACATTGGCACTAACAAAATATCAGTTTTGGATACGTGGATATTATTGTTATCATTTTATTTTATGGTCCCAGTTAATGTTCCATTATACTTATTTTTATAATGTTGGCAGGTTTTGAAGAATGCAAGGAAAAAGTTTTGTGATGAGATTTCTTTTCGTGTAAAAGATAGGGACATTTCTCTTGCAAAGGTAAATACAAAGTTAAGGTTGTCAGTAGTTCTCAGATCTAGTTTACTTGTTCCTTCAATAATTTTAGCTACTCTTGTCTTATGTTTGCCACGTGCATGGACATGTAATTCCATGAATTAATGTCTTAGTTGCATTATGAAGTCCATCAAGGAAGTATCTTTGAGGCTTCTTGTTATGTAGCTCCTGTGATAAGTTCAATTTCATTTCTCTAGGTCTTATAGCCTGCTTACATGTTCTTTGCTTCTCTTTACCATACACATGTTCTTTTTTTTCCCTGAAATTTATGAGCCATCCTAAATGTTCATGTGTTATGATATTGGAATCTGACCTTCCATTATGTTTACTGACCCCAAACTGTTTTGGAAATTGAAGGAACACATTTGGATCTAGAAACTTTTGTGGAAGCTTCCTGACCACTTTCTAACCTTTTCTATGCATCAGGGAATGCTTCTGAGCAATTATTTTTTTCATTTTAGTGCAGGTGGGCCCACACCAAGCTCTCTGCGAAGAAGAACACAAAATTATAGAAACAAGATCAATCAAAGCCGCAACGTGGATTGCAAAATAAGCATACATAATATACATGTATATATAGTTATATCCATTATTCAGAAAGAGAGAAAGAGAGAGGGTTTTTTATCAAAACGTCCATGAGATCAAGGATCTATTGGATCAAAGAGTTACTGCTTGAGGTGGCCCACCTTTCCAGATATAAAACAGATATCTACGAGGAACAGGAATGTAAATTCAACAAGTAAATGATATCTGATCTTACAAAAGAAGAATACCCCGTATAGGAGGGGTTTGATAAGGAGTCAACGAACTGCTTAGCTGAATGACCCTCCTGGGGAGGATCAGCTTGGGCTGTGTGTTTTCCTGCAACAAAGAGTCTCTTCTGCACATATTGAAAATCGAAAAAAAAGGTCGTCCAAATTGCTCCACTAATAGAATCTCCAAACTAATCCCTCCCCCACCTCAACTAGTTAGCCTCCTGTCCCCATATCAATTCCATTCCAATCCTCCGCACCCAAAAACCAACCAGTATTGTGGGCCTTCACCTGGTCCCCCTTCTCTATCCACCCCCTACCTTAAGGCCCAAGGCGTTTGTGCCTCTCCTAATCATGATGGCAAAGTTCGTCCATTTGCTTATCCAATACATTTAAATATGGTAAATGGGTTGATAAATAAGGGAATATATCGGCGATTACTTGCTATGGGCATGTACTAGTGATATGTGTATGGTTAACTGTTTCTTAAATTTTTAGTATTGATTTTTCTTGCTTTAGGAAATTTAGGACTTACTTGCTTTGGGTAGGTTTGGGGTTGACTTTGTGTGAAGAGGGATGACTGATGCGGGCTTGGATTCCTTTCAATTCTGAAGAAAGTTGTTCCATCGTGTGCCTGTGCACTTGTGTATTGATAGTTAAAATGTGGCTCTGGTTTATTTTCTCTCAGATGTTGTTAGATATAAAGGTTTTTGGTTTTGTCTTCATTCTGTTATAGCTGGGAAGAAGTGTCTTTTGTTTTGGATCTTTGAGTTCTGGCTTATCCTTTCGGCAAGACGTTCTCTTTTATGTTGTAGAGTTTCACCCTGTCACACATTGCTATTATGAACGTGTACTGGATTTTCTTTCACCATCCATGCATTGAAATTAGAGGAGATTAGAGTTTGTTCACTTTATCTGAGGGGAATTTCAGTCTCCTCTCTTAATGACATTGTGTGCAACAGTACTAAGAATTTATCTGTATTTATAATTTTATTGTGATATTTATAATTTTTCTTAAGTGCTTTGCTCAGTAGAATGCGTTTCTTTGTTTAGTGCTTGGAATAATCTGCTCCCTTGTGTACAGAATGGCAGATTGGATGCTTTTTCTATCCTAATTTCAAAGTCAGAATACTTTATGGCATTTTGTCCATGTGGGTTTGGAGGCTTACCATAGATCAGATATATGAGATCCTTTAGTATGTGAAATGTGGGTCTATTCTATTGTATATCATGTCAACGATCCTGCGTGTTAAGTCTGATGACTTGGTGTGCTTCTCAATTCTATAAATGGTATTTGTCTATGTTTCAGAAATGATTCTTTATCTATATTTGTCATATGGCATTATGATGGTCTTCAGATTTCCATTTTTTGAAATTTAGCGTGTGTTATAGTTACGTATGTTGTTAACTACATTTTGGCGTATTTACTCTCGTAAAGTTCTTCATTTGCAACTTCTCATAATTGCACCCTTTTTCTTGGTCTCCTCTTCATTTGCAACTTCTCATAATTGCACCCTTTTTCTTGGTCTCCTGTCAACCTTCTTTAACTTGTTTGCCTTTGCCTTGGCTGTATTGTATTGTTTCGACAGGCTTAAAAGTATTCTATTCATCCCCATAAAGGCACCTTGTGTTAGGTCTGAATTTGAAGAGTGTCTTGATTGTTTTAATATTAACATCTTGTAATGGTTTCTAAATTCCATTACAGGCTATGTTATTGATTGCTTCTGAGGATGAAGCATTTATGTCTTATAATCGAGAGATGGATGTTCGAGCAGTTCTAAAGGAGGGGAGAGAAACTCCCAGTATGTCAAAGGTTGCCTACGAATGGGCTAGCTTAGATGCTCTTCCACTCGCTGGCAAAAGCATTACAGCATGGCTTTCTGAGCTTGACATCATAGCAAAACAAGTGGAAGCAGAGTTAGTATCAAAAGAAATTGGGTGCCATTTGGTTCAAGTTTTGGAGGCGGTGAATTTTGTTCTTTTTGATGTACGAGGCTTTACTAGGTCATCTCTTCTTAACAATCCAAAACAGTCATACTTGCATCAAGTGCTAAGTTCTGCATCTGGAAGTGGTACTTTCTTATCCTTTTTGTCTTCCTTGTTTATATATGTGGAAATTACTTAGCTGTGATTGATGTTAATATCGAGAAGTGTTCTATGAACATTTAAATGATAATCTATATTTTTCATTGCAAACAACTTCCGCACTTGCATTTTAAAGGTTTATTGTGCATGAATATGCATATATTAAAATTAGTGATGTTTTAAAATTAGTAGTGGAATGATTGGCAGGAATATTGCTAAGCATAATATATATTGAAGTTTGCCGAAGACTTGGAGTTACTATTGTAGGAGCTCGCGTTGGGGAAGATTTTTTGATATGGCCCAAAACTGAATACACTGAGGTTTGTTATCATCTGATATATTGCTTATTTGGATTGTGTGATTTAAACAGTCTGGATTGCTAATATATTGTTCTTTTTCACGATCATCTATAATGTTTTATTGATGTCTAGATCGGGGAAACGATTATTATTGACATTTTTTGTAGAAGTTAAGGTCATTAAGTATTTGCAGAATGTCTTCTAAGAGTTTAAATATGATCTTTACTCATTGCTGACCCTGTTGGATTTGTAACTGGGCATGTTGTTGGTATTTTTGTTATGGCGGATCATGATTAGATATATGGAATCATGGAAAATACATGCAAGGCTTCTCGAGTTCTTCTGCCTTTTAGAACGTCCCAAATCATTGAACTCAAGATTACATATGGTGGAATTATGGATTATATGCAAGGCTTCTTGACTTCTTCCTTTTACTTTTTAGACTGTCCCAAATCATTGATCTAATCAACTTGTTTTTTAGGGAAATTTCTTATTGACTGAGTTACATTGGGTTTATTGTTTTTGGAATATGCTCTATGATTGCAGGAAGATTATCCCGAATCCTTGAATTTCATTGCCATGCAAACACCGATGCTTTGTAAGAAATGATGTTGTGTTAGTTGCATGTCATACATATGTGTTGATTTCTTTTCTTCTGTTTGGATTTTGCACGAGAAACAGTGTTGTGTGTATGCTAGAGACATAGATACATGTGAGGCATTAGTTCTTTATTAAAACACTTTCAAAACAAATTGTAATGATGATGTTGTCAAACTTAGTCGTTAATGATATTTTTGGATTATTCATTTTCAGGAGCTTTTTCAACTGTCTGAAGGAGAAAGCTGGTTTGCTAGAGTAAATGGTGGTTGTGTTAAACATCCTGGATCAAAAGCTTTCGATTTGAACAGCAGATCACTTCCAGATATTGAGCTTGGATCAAACAGAGACATAATTGCAGTTGCTTTGGCAAATCTGAAAGTAAGTTCACATCTACTGGCATTTGTTCGATGGATAGAGGGTCTGAAATGTGGACGGCTTATAGGCTTCCTGGATAAAATCAAATTTTGTCCATCTGAATTACATGTTTTCTAAGGCCTTGACTCTGGCTGCAATGTAAATTGATTTTGTTTTTTGCACTATGTATAAGTTTAGAATCTAGTTAAAAGGTCTGATATACAGAATTGATTTTGCATGATTGTTTCAGAGGCTCTATTGGAAGCGTTCATCAAGGGCCCATCCTGGTTTATTACTAACTTCTCCACTTCGACCTGTGTACCATACTTGTGACCAGCCTAGCAAGTTTGATAACTCAAATGCTTTAATGTTGCGCCCCCAAGAATTGAGGTGGGTATTTTATTTTTGTTTGTTTGTTACCGTATCATCTGAAGCAGTGATTTACAGAGTAGAACTTTTATCTAAATTGATCAAGTCAGAATTTATGTTGTATTAATCGTATTCTGGATCTCCTGTTCAGTTAGATTTTAAGTGAAAAGTGGGTTTTACCTCAATATTTCATGCCAATTGCTTCAAATCTTCTGTAGCAACTCCTATTTCCTATATCCATTTTTTCTGTCTAAAATGGTTTGACCTATTTCATGAAATTCCATTTTACTTATGTCATTGTGGTGCAAGCCAAGTTTTAGTTGACAATGCAGGGCATATTGTCATTTTGGAAACTCCTAATCTTGTTTTTTGAGTTCTTGTTTTGTATGTTCATCTGTTCAAAAGTAGGGTTGAAATTTTGCATTTCTATTTTTGAGTTTTGAATTAAAAATTTGAAGTACTCCTTTGTTGATGTCAGTTTAGAGTTTTTGAGAAGCTTTCCAATGTGTTCTTCATTCTTGAGCTCAATCTTGGACTTCAACACTCTGCTTAAGAACTTCCCCCATAGATACTCTCCTTAAAAGCTGACCTTCAATAGAAATTATTAAGTTCTTTTCCTACAATTTTTTGTTACTACTCTTTTCTTTCTAACTGGCGTGCAGAGTCTGTTTCATTGGTTATTTCTCTTTTTGGGTTTTACTTAGAAAGTGCTGTGAAGTTGAATATTAATGGTTTGTTATGCTACTCCTTGCAGTTAGATTTAAGGTTGTGATTTATATCAACTTAACTTTGATTCTTTTTGTAACATATCACTATGTTGTTTTAGATCTAAATGGTTTAGTGTTAATATGTATTATTAGTAGTCTTATCTGTCTAGATGTGTGATTGTGACTCAATGATTTCGTGTTCTTCTGTGGCTAATTTTGATGTCTTTCATCAAATATCTTATCTAGATTGTCCATCATGTCATCCGAGAGGCTTCTTATTCTTCAACCACATAACTGGGCATTGCGGAGAGACCATGGCATGCTTTTATACCATAGCAGGTGAGGGTTTTCTTTCTAATTATGATTTTATCCAAGAAGACTGTTTGGTTGGTATTATATGTAGACCCTATTCTGTTCCATTCATTATCCTAGATATTGAATGTATCTCGAGTTTGCTAGAGGATTAGTTAGGTTTGCGATGTTGAATGTTTAGCTAATTTTATATCTGATACTATGGGGGATAATATTTATAATACTTGGGGGTTAGGATTGTTGGTTTTTAAATATTGCTTTCTGCCTTACCCACAGACGCTATGGAGAAGCTCTCCAAGAGCTTAGTATTTGTATGGCCTTTGCCCCCGTGGAAGAAGCAGAAATTCTGGAGCCTTTTGTTGAAAAACTGCATCTAATGCGTGCAGAGGCTTTTTATTGTTCAACCACATAACTGGGCATTGTGCAGAGACCATGGCATGCTTTTATGCTATAGCAGGTGAGGGTTTTCTTTCTAATTATGATTTTATCCAAGAAGACTGTTTGGTTGGTATTATATGTAGACCCTATTCTGTTCCAATCATTATCCCAGATATTGAATGTATCTCGAGTTTCCTAGAGGATTAGTTAGGTTTGTGATGTTGAATGTTTAGCTAATTTTATATCTGATACTATGGGGGATAATATTTATAATACTTGGGGGTTAGGATCGTTGGTTTTTAAATATTGCTTTCTGCCTTACCCACAGACGCTATGGAGAAGCTGTCCAAGAGCTTAGTATTTGTATGGCCTTTGCCACAGTGGAAGAAGCAGAAATTCTGGAGTCTTTTGTTGAAAAACTGCATTTAATGCGTGCAGTCTTCCTGGACATCTATGAAGACATCCAATACATTCAGTTCTTAGCCGTAGGATTGTCTTTTTCTGTACAGTTAATATTGTCTTTGTTTTGGAGATTTTGTATATAGATGTTTATGCCTGTTGTTTAGGTGAATATCATCTAGCTTGAACTAACCTCGAGAATTTGGAGTTTTATTCCCATTTGGAGAGAGTGTTTTTGGTTGTCTTGTACAGTAGTTCAAGGATTTTGGTCAGTATTACTTTAGGAAGTTCCTTTCCAGTATGATTTTATAGGTAAAAAATGTCACTGTTCTACTATGTACCAAAATGCTCTAGTCAATATCTGCACATGAATATGGTATGCTTCATGGTTTACCATATTTATTTAGATTTGATAATCATTACATGACAGAGCATAATGAACAGTATATAGAAATGGTAGAAGTGCTTAGCCGAATAATATAACAAAGTATAGGGAAATTAAATGCTAATTCAAATAGAAAATAACATAATAGAGTGATTGCCTACATGCCGAACAGGATTCCATGCCCACAATCAAGATTACTGAAATCAAGGTATTTTCACTCCTGTGCGCGTTGACCCTCAGGTTTCAGTTACTGGCCAACTTCCTCTTTAATTATACGTTCATAATAGTGTTATTTGTGAGCAAAGTGCATTTACTGTAGCGTAATTGCAGACAATTTATTGGAGTTACAATGAAGTCCATAAAACAGAATCACATACTTGATCATGTATAAACCTAATATGTATTAATCACAGGCATTATAATGCAGTATTTCATTAATTTAGAAATTTTGATAGTAGCAGTGAATCAAGGATTAGCTTTTCATAGATGGGGTCCAATAATTGCTTTAGGCTTACCCTACGAAATCATTTGTATGAATTCATTTGCTATCTGGATTTATACAGCAGATTGATCGGCTGGTACATGGTCGCATTGGTGTTTACCCAATTATACAGAAGATTACATTTTCTAGTGCTTCGGTGTGTTAGTCATATCTAGAGTCTCTTCGAATATCAATGACTAACATTCCTTTCGTACACTATATAGGTTGAAATAACTAGAGATTTTGGAGTTACAATGAAGTCCATAATAAAACAGAATCACATACTTGATCATGTATAAACCTAATATGCATTAATCACAGTCATTATAATGCAGTATTTCATTAATTTAAAAATTTTGATAGTAGCAGTGAATCAAGGATCAGCTTTTCATAGATGGGGTCCAATAATTGCTTCAGGCTTACTCCACGGAATCATTTGTATGAATTCATTTGCTATCTGGATTTATACAGCAGATTGATCGGCTGGTACATGGTCGCATTGGTGTTTACCCAATTATACAGAAGATTAAATTTTCTAGTGCATCGGTGTGTTAGTCATATCTAGAGTCTCTTTGAATATCAATGACTAACATTCCTTTAGTACACTATATAGGTTGAAATAACTAGAGATTTTGTTATCTCTAAATCTAGTTTTAATGAATGAATACTAATAAAAAAACATAAAAAGAATGTAGCGTGGATGAATAAGGTTGAGTTGAAGAATGCAAACAAATTAACAAGAGCTATTTACCACAAGCATGCATTTCAGGACCCTTTGAAATCAAATGCCAAGTTGAATTGAGGCACCAAGATGGGCTTGCACTGCATGAATTACAAGTTGATAAAGATGAAGTTGATTATTATGTTAGATACTTGACAGACAAAACTTCCATATGGTATCTCCAATAAGTGCAACGATTTGTCTTATAATGGAGTTTGCCTTCCTTGTGTAGCTTTAAAAATCGAGTGAACGGTAAATCCATGTCATCAAGTTTTGAGACATACTCCACCATTGCATTTGGTTTTGTATGTTAGATGGTGTTTAGTTGTTAAGGCATTTGTGGACGTGAATTTGAATAAGGATGCAACACACTTTGAGTTGCGTTTAAACTTGCAATTATATGATTCAACTAGCGTCGGTTAAGGTATATGATTGTTATTAGGTTCCTTGGTGTAAAACCCATCTCAACAAGTGGTGTTATGATTTTGAGTATCAAAGCGATTGGGAAGATGGGATGCACTAATATTCTTATTTCTCATCCAGTTTTTTACAAAATGATTTTATTGTTAATAGGGAAATTTACAATTTGATTCTAGTGTAGTCTAAATATGCTACAATTTGAACCTTTTCCGGTCACATTTTTTAGAGCATTTTTTGCTCGACAACTGCCAACAATTCATAAGAATTGTACAATTTGGGTGAAATAGGGGTATTTGAGGGTGTTGTAAGCATTTATGCATTAAAAAATGCAATTTCAGCAATGACAAATTGCAATTTGATGAAAATTTTTATAGCCAGATTTCGGTGATGATTACTAGAAAAGGTCCAAATTGTATAATGTTTAGATGTCTTTGATTCTTTATTACTAGAGTTAGATTTTCAACATTTGACCCTTTCTAAGCTCAAAGACAATGAAATATTCAACTTTGAACCCTGCTTGGATTTGAATATTTGGGTTGGTGGCTTTACAACTCTCAAAGATAGGCATCCTTCTAAATCTCCTAGTTGAGTATCTTGTATGCTCATGATCTTCCCTTTCATCCTTTTCTATTCATTTCAGTGATTGATTTGTCTTTGGTGGCTCCTATGTTGCTAATTGCCTTGCTTCTTTTGATTTGGTGAAGGGATGAGTTCCTTTACTTGGTTTGAATTGATTGATTCACATTGCCTTGTCACCCCTCTTGATGGGTTTTCAGAGGAGGTAAGTGGTGGAGGGGGATGCTCCTTTGTATTGTTTGAATCAATATTCATGTTGCGTCTCTTTGCATTATTTTTTAGAGTAACCCATTAATATTCATCTTCGAGTATGTTTTCTTATTTTTACATTTTTTCACTCGAGAGATCTTGGCCTTTAGGTAGGGTTCCTCTAGATGGCATATCTTTAGACAAACTATACACCTAGAAGCTGTATTTTCATAATACCACTCTTAGTGATCTTATTAGATTTAGCTTTACTTTTCTAACTCTACACATATACTAGCACAGGAGAAATTGCACATTTCTTTTGTTTGGGTCAATCTTAAGGAAATCACCTAAACTTATCTTGTTCAAAATTCACTTATCTTGTAAGTGGACGAGGAGATCCAATCTCACCCAAATTAGGGTTGTTTTGACGGACATTGATGTCATTGAAATTTAGGAACCATGGTTTGAAGAAGAGTACAACTTTTCCCTAAAACAATGATCACTTTTCCCTAGAACCATGATCCCACTTCCATGACATTCTATGGTTTTCTAGATTGATAAAAAAGACAATAAATAAATCTTGGGAGCAAAAACTCACCACATATGATGGGGTTGAGTTGGAGTTGATCCTTTTGTCATAGTGGGGGATGATGGTCAAAACCCTTTCGATCTACTCGCCAAGCTTTCATGATTGAATTTGTAACACTAGGGCACCTCTTACTTTCTCCATAATGAAGGATTTTGATTGCGGAGACTTGGTTTCCAAAAGGAAATATGCTTTATTTTGCATCGATTTTTTCAATGGAAAGGATTCAAAGTTTTACCTTTTGTTAGCTCCTTAAGAGGGTGAGACTTTTAGAGTCTTTGAGGAGGAGGTTGCCCCTTTTCTCTTGTGAACCTCCCTATAGATGTAGCATTAAGGATAGGGTGTACTCCTTTTGAATGTTTGGTTGGACAAAGTATAATTGTTTTCCTTTACTTCCCTAGCAAAGATCAACCTCTCATAGTCGAGAGGAATACCTACCATGACCTAGATCTTAGTTTTCAATTCATCAATGGTGTGATCGAGCTTGATTCCATAGTGATAGTTTTTCTTAAAAGTGGTTTTATAAAGATTTGAAAATTTGTTGATATAAACCACAGCTCCTCACCTCTTGATTTCTCCACAACGAAGGTTCTTGATTGTGGAGTTGTTTCCAAAAGGGAAGATGCCTTGTTTTGCATTGCAGGGTCATGAATGGAAGACCCAATTTTAACATTAAATTGTTAGGGATGAGCCCTGCATTTGTTCCATGATAATCTTATCAGTGTTGACTAGGGAAAACTTTATTTTGAGATTTGGCCCATATGGTCTAATTTTTGGATAGGGCATCAAATAGATCATTGCTTGAGCCAATGCCTTGTCGAAATAGTTTTGAAGATAAAAATAGAGAGGTTTGTATAGTGGCATACTTGCAAAAAGAATTAAATGCATTTGTCGTAAGCAATATCCATTGGAAGAGAGACTAGTGATGAGGGAGGGTTATTTCTAGGCTAGGAAAGGTTCATGTGCTTCCTAGGCCCTCCAAATACCTACCATGACCTAGGAAAACTTGGCCTTTGATTAGGGTTGCCCCATAGAATGCTGGAAATAACCTTTTTGAGGCAGCCATAGGTTGCCTTTGAAGGGACCCAACATGAAGAGTGGTAGACATGGGTAGTTGCAAACACTTTGGTATAGATTTAGAATGACACTGCCAGCACCTTGGGTTTATTAAACCACTTATTGATCTTCTTTACTCATTGCACCACCACTTCCCATAGGCTTGGAAAGCATAGGGAATGCTTGGGAACTTTTGGCATGGTTGAATCCAAGTCCAATTTTGAGAGGAAAGCCACTTAAGCATTACATGTTGGCTTTGTTTGTGGCTTTAAGTCTTGGAGCATTGAATGCTAGACCTTGAGGCAATACAAAAAATAGTTGGGGACTCCGTGGTATGATTTGCATATTGTTGGTCTTTTAAGATAGTTAGGAAAGAGTCGCCAACAAAAATTCCATTAACTCATTGGTTAGAGTCTGACTTAGGCAGAAGAATCCTTTGTATCTGCCCTAGATTGACTCTAGAGTTAAGAAAATACCCAATTGCCTCAACAACCATGAGATAAAGCAATGGGGCCAAGGGATAACCTTCCCTAATGGACTTGAACAACTAGATTTTCTTTGATTTGCAATGATTAATGGAAAGGTAGGTTGAGGCATCCTCAAAGAGGGTTTCAACATGGGTTAGGAAAGTTTGCCCAAACTCTAGGGTTTTTGAGAAGAACAAAGATGAAGGGCTCCTCTACTTGGTCATATTTTTTCTCAAAGCATGAAGAGTTGTAGTTAGCTCATCTTAGGTTTCTTGTGATTGTACGAGAGCTTAGCTTCTTGTTTCTCCATCGACATTCCTTGGGATTGGAGCACCATCTTGTAGTGTTCCACAAATTCATGTTCAATTTTTAATTGGTTGGTTGAATGACCCTTGGACTTCTTTAGTTAAAAATGGATTATGTGACCTCCTTAGTGGCTAGGGATTTGAAGAATGCTTTAGTAGGCTTGCCACCCTTTTTCAAAAAGCACCTATCAATTTACACAACTCAAGATGTCTATATACAAAGTAATAAAACTATGGACATTGACTAAAATTTAGCTCAATATATTGGGAGTAATTACTAAATTATACATTAATATCTTTTAGTTATGGGGACCTCTAAAGAAACACACATACCATTAATCTTCCTTACATTACTTTACATCACTTTTGGACTACTTGAAAGACCACCATTTTCTATTGAATTATGATATCCTTATGATTCCTATTGAGTTAAACAAATTGAGTTACATTCAAGGATCATGAGGTTTTATGTGCATGTGACCTTAATATGATTATAAATCTATAAATCTAGTAGTAGAGGAAGATCATCTCATTGAGATACTTTCATTTGGTGTACATGCATTGATGAAGACTCTATACATCTAAGTTGCAACAAGTTTATTATGCAAGCTAAGGGAACCATGACAAAGTTAATGATAATGACTAGTTTATAGAAGACTATGTATTTGCTTTGGCCCTATGAGCAAGTAACCATATATCTGTGTGCAAGAGGTTTAGAGTTATCATAATCTTTATAGGCTATGTTCATGTATGGATTGTCTTGAGCATAATATATCTTGAAGTGATGTTACAAGAGGCCAGGGAGTGCATGCATACATATCTTTTGGTTTTGACCTACACATCTTTTTATACACAAACTATCCATGTATTATATTTGAATGTTTTAATTATTACATTGTTGCTTTGACTTTTGTTGAAGACTTACCACATTTATCCTAATTAAAAAGTTAAATTATGCCATTATCATTAGGGAAGTTATTACATGGTGTTTTAAAAAAATAAGAATGGAGGTATTGCATTAGAAAATTGCTTGCACTAGACAACGTGATAATGTGTATATAAGATAATTGTTCAACAATACTTTTTGAGAATTGATCAAAATTCAAAAATAGTTATTTATGGAGACAAAACAATCCTCAACTACTACTAGTATATATTTTGAAAAATACATCTAATATCAAGTAAAATTTAAAAAACTTTATACACTAACACTGAATAAAAACATGATGAATAAAAGCTTCCACCTAGTTATCTGCATTGGTCATGAAGTTTTGGTCCACTTTCAACATTTCCACATCCTCCTGTTGTATTATTTCATTTTTATTTACCTCCTCCACTATAGACCTAATTGACAATGTAGCATTTGAATTAATTGAAGTATCGTTTCTTACTAGTTCCACTACCAGATGTCGAAGACCAACACACTCAGCGAAGGTTTTGAATTTGTCTCCCTGGACTGTTTAAGGTTTCTAGTATGAAGTAGCTTTAGAATTTCTAGCCTCTTTTGGGAATGCATCTTACCAATAATTGAGAAAATTGAGTTCCTATTATCAATGATATAATTCTTGTCTTAAAATGTTGTGGATTTTAGTTGTTTCACACTATGGACATCTTTCAGAACGAACCCCTTATCTCTACTCACAACACTTAGATTAGTAAAACCAACGTTGCAGACCAACATATCCTCGGAGAAGAAGAACATCATAACAGTTGAACAAACCCCTTATCTCTACTCACAACACTCAGATTAGTAAAACCAATGTTGCAGACCAACATCCTTGGAGAAGAAGACCATAATGCTCTAGAAACTAACCTTTTGCAACAGGGGGCTTTTGGAGCAACAAACACCACTAGACCAAAAAAGCCATGTGAAACAACTCAGTCCAACCAAACCAAACTAATCCACACAAGCTAGAATTTGAAGAGTTTGAGCCATGTTGACTATCATAACGTGAACTGCATGGACCTAAGAAAAAAAAATTCTTATCCCCACAAATCAGAATTGAAAACAAAGACACTAGAACCACGTGAACCAAGGTTAATAGAGCATGAACCTAGTGAACCACCAGGGCCAAGGTCCCACAAAGACTAACCAAGACAGTAAAAGTCCAATTTAGAGCCCCAATTCAAATTGGGATGAACTAGAACCAAGACCCATAGATCGAGAAAATCCCAAGAGTCCTCGAACATCAAACTTGAATTGAGATCCATTATCCCACTTGCAATAATACTCAACCTTTTGTGAGTGTGATTGATGTGTTGGGTCTTGCATTAACCTTTGAGTGCATGGGGGTAACGAGGGTTGAATTCTCCTTGATTATTGTGAATTGTCAATAACCTTCTCATTCATATTGACATGCCAGTTGTTTACCATGCAAGTTTGTTTCATAACTATGGTTTGATACTTGGGGTATGGGGAAGAATACCTCCCCACTTTTCAACCTTAATTTATTGCAATCCATAAAAACGACCTTGTTGGCTAGATAATCTACTTGATGGTTGAGTGATATTAGGATGTGGAAGAACTCAACATTTTCAAATCAGATGACTTCCTTTCTACTTGATAGTCCTTGTTAGCATGTCATCATTTGGAGAGGAGGCTATTAGCATCAACACGGTGATTCAAGCTTAGTCCCTTATTACACTTTTTTAATATGATTTTCATTGATAATACTCAACCCCTGTAAGAACGCCAATGTCTATGTTGTTGGTGTTTACATGATTCTCAACTCTTGATAGTTATTGCCTATTGATTAATAACAAGATTCACTTTCATACAACAATTATCATAGAATAACTATACACTGAAAATCATAACTATAATAATGCAACGGAAATAACAAGATCTAGAAATATTAACAATGCATAGTAGACACAATAACACAACACAAGAAGAGTTTATCCTGGGAAACCCAAACTTGGGAGAACACCCCAACAACCTTTCTATAGAAGAATTCAATCCAAGATATTATCGATGCATCACCATCAATAACCAAAATAACATACAGAGAAGATCCTCCTGAAGGGTAGCATCACCAAGACCTAGCTCCTCAATAATATGACCAAGAAAAACCAAGAGCGAGTTTCTCCAAATGTGGTGCACTCTCCAAGATAACCATAACCAAGAAATAACGAAATTTACCAGAACAATGGTTGCAACTGCCTTGTGCGCACTGCAGAAGGAGTTTTCTGCTTGTCCAAATGAAATGAGTCAGTCTTGTATTTATACTAATCTGGGTGCTAGTCTTGGGTTGACTTCTTATTTCTGGGTCTTCAACTTCTTGGGAATTTTGTAATGGTGTAGATGGGTTTTGTTCTTTTTTGTGTGGAGAATGATTGCGCAAAGTTGCAAATCTCCAACACTCTCTCAATGAGGGAGTCATTCTCCATACTTGGATTTCTTTTGTCATATAAATGTTGTCTTCATGAGCCATGTTGATGTGCCATCTCCGCACATACATCCCATCCCAGAATATGCATGTGATAGCATCTTGAGTCCATCCACTCCTTGACAGGAGAAGGACTACACCTAGGCCATTCACTACTAGTAGTGATCCAGATGGATATTGGTGGCCACCCACCTTTTCCAACTGGCTCAAAATAGTTTTTTGACAAGTTTGACAATTTACTATTTTTAGCAGTTTTAACTTCTGGGGCCATTTTGAGGGCCTAAATGAAGGTTTTTCGGGATCGAGCTTCTCAATGATAGCCGAAGGTATGATTAAGCCCCCAAAATGAATCTTCTCGACGATACCTTTCTAATGGGCTATCACACGCCTAAAACGAAGATTGTATGCAAAAGTTACGACCTCGGGAAATTGATGTACTAACTTACCCAAGCAGGGCCCACATGACTTTTGGCGCTTCATCTCCTAGGGTTAGATTTTTGGATGTATAAGGCTTTTGACATTTTTGCTTATTGTAAAAAGGCCTTCAGAGCCTCATTGTAACCTTCTTCTTGCGAATGCGTGCTGCCGTCACATCTCTTCTCAGAGATAAGCCTCCACCATTCCAACAAGCTTGTTTCCGCTGCATTTTACAGTTTCAACTTATTTCGTTATTGAATAGAAAATCAGTGTTACTGTATCTCTGTTATTTTGTGTTAAGCACCTGTTAATAATCTGTATTTATTTCGTTTTGCTCATAAAATCCGGATCAGTGGTATCAGAGCGATCTGCTCCTTGTCGTCTTAATGCATGTCCCCAACGAGGTCGGAGTACAAAGAGTTGGGTTTCGAGCTTGTTTCTCTTAAGGAAAGAAGCTCTTGCATGCCCAAGCGACCTCCCATGGCAAGAGAAAAGAAAGATGACGGGACAAGAGATCTTTTCAAACTGTTGATTGAGGAAGCCCTCACGCAACAGAGGAACGAGATGATGGATAGTTTCGCGCAAATCCTTCGACAGCCATCGACAAGCGACACATCTTCTTCGAACAGAGGCGTAGCTCCCTTCAAGGTACAAATAAACTTCGATATTCCTATATTTGAAGGTCAGATAGACGCAGATGCTGTAGACAAGTGGTTGAATCTACTAGAAGGGTATTTTTATGTCCATAACTTTTCGAATAAAGAAAATATTACTTTTGTGCTCCTCAAAGCCGTTCCCCATGTCAAAGATTGGTGGGAAACTTTCTGTGAGCAAAAGGAAACAGAGGAAATCTCATTATTTTCAGTCACGACCACCTGAGAATCCTTCAGGGATGCTATTAAGGAACAATACTACCCTGTCGGAAGTTATGACGACCTGTATACCAAATGGATCACACTGCGACAAGAAAGAGACCAAGCAGTGCCAGATTTCACAAATATCTTCCATACCTTGCACACCAAGTTGGGTATCAAAGATTTGGAGTGAATCTGGTGCTCAAGTATCGCGGTGCTCTGCATAGATACATCCAGACTGAAATGGAATTTCTGGACATCTCATCCTTGGGTGCGCCCTACCGATATGCTGTCAAAATCGAGCAGAAGCTCAAACAAAAGACGCGGCAATTTGGGCTTGGGAACCCCTCACAACAAAAGCCAGGAAAGGGCGGTCCCAACCCACCAAACAAAGGACAGAGCAAAGATGGACAGTATCAGGACAACCAGTCCAAGCCGCAAGCAAAGAAGGACACTGGAAATACAAAGAAAGATACCAGGAAGTGGTGCGACTTCCATAAGAGCCCATGGCATAACACTGCTAACTGTTGCTCAAAGTAGTTGCTGGTGGCTGAAGTGAAAGCCTCTAAATCAGATGTAGATTATGACTCCGAGACAGAATCAGAAAGGGGAAGACAGATCATTGACGCGGAACCCAATGCTACTGTTGCTACCACCAAGCTCCAGCGTGGTGAACTAGACGAGCCAGAAGGAGAGCGCCTCTTCCATTCACAGATGTGGGTAAAAGGCACCTGCTGCACTTCATCGTTGATAGCGGTAGCCAGAAGAACCTCATCTCAGCAGAGGTTGTCAAGCGGTTGGCCCTACCAACAACGCCGCACCCACAGCTGTACACCATTGGATGGCTCCGCCAAGGAAGCAATCTCCGCGTCAGCCAACAGTGCTGACCATCGTACGACATCAAGCCCTTCAAAGACGAGGTATTGTGTGATGTTGCTCCTCTCGAAGTTTGTGATGTTTTTTTGGGCCAACCTTATTTATGGAAATGTCATGCTGCATATGAGTCTAGGCCTCGTAGTGTTATTATTACTTTGAACAAGAAATTGTACAGGATACTCGAGGCAGTCCCACCTAGTGCTATTTCCTTGATCTCTGCTAAGCAATGCAGGAAG
>JZKD02S0288449.1:22146-54694 GCA_000966675.3 Picea glauca
CACAAGGGGCACATCTGCCCCAGCTCATCACCTTGCGGGAGCCCAATCGTGCTGTTTCAGAAGAAAGATGGGACCTGGCGACTCTGTATTGATTACCGGGCTCTGAATAAAATCACAGTCAGAAACTGGTACTCGATTCCCCGAATCAATGACCTCCTTGATCAACTCATGGGGGCCAAATACTTCAGTAAGATTGATCTGAAGTCTGGCTACCACCAAGTTTCGATAGAACAGAGAGATGTATGGAAGACCGCCTTCAAGTCAAAGGAAGGTCTTTTTGAATGGTTGGTCATGCCCTTTGGTTTGACAAATGCTCCAGCCACTTTCATGAGGACGATGGACGATATCCTGCGACCATTCACCAATACTTTTGTAGTGGTGTATTTGGATGACATTCTAATTTACAACAAGACTTGGGCCCAACACTTGCAGCATATTCAACAGGTTTTGCACACCCTGCGACAACACAAGCTATACACCAACTTGGAAAAATGCTCCTTCGACATGGACAGGGTCCATTACCTGGGCTACATCATTGATCAACATGGCGTACATGTGGATCCAACGAAGATCCAAGTCATCCGTGACTGGCTAGCTCCAACAACACTCACTGAGCTTCGGAGCTTCTTGGGCCTTACCAATTTCTATCGCAAGTTCGTGTTGGGTTTCTCCCATATTGCATGGGCCCTCGACCAAATAAACAGGGGTGGTGGTAAGACAAAATTTGCGTGGGGCTAGTCCTAACAACAAGCGCTCAATGATTTGAAGCAGCGCTTGTGCTTGGCCCTCGTACTTTCACTACCAGACCTGCAACATCGTTTTGAGATTGAGACAGATGCTTCAGACTATGCTTTGGGTGTCGTTCTCACTCAGCACAACCACCCCGTGGCCTATCATAGTGAGACATTGTCAGATACTGTCCGTAAGTACCCTACTTACGACAAAGAAATGTACTCCATTGTGCAAGCATGCTGCCAGTGGAGACGTTACATTCTTGGGAAGGAGACAATCATCCACACTGATCATAAGCCACTACAGTTCATGCAGACACAGAGAAAATTGCAGAATGATTGCCATCAAAAGTGGTCCACATACTTGCAACAATTCCACTTCAACATCAAGTATAAAACATGAAGCACCAATCGCGTCACTGATTGCCTCAACACACTGCCAGTCGCGACACTCACCATGGTGCTAGACTCTTGCGGCCATGAGACATTTGGATGGCCCCAATTCTATGAGACATACCCTGACTTTGCCACCACCTACCAAATGTTGGGTGCAAACGCAGTTGTCGATAATTTCCATCTTCAGGATGGGTTGTTGTGTTGTCTGGGCCATATCTGTGTTCCATCAAGTGAGCGAGCGAAGATGATCTGGGAAGCCCACTACAGTGGGGTGGCAGGACACTTCGGCGTTGAAAAGACAGTGGCGATGCTACAGAAACATTTCTACTGGCCGAAACTTCGACAAGAGTTCGACAAGTATATCAGGTCTTGCACTGCCTGCGCTATTGCCAAATCGACCACTAAGAAACAGGGCCTGTACACCCCTCTTCCTACTCCTGACAGGCCATGGGAATCCATCTCAATGGACTACATGTCGGGCCTTTCGTCCACCAAGCGGGGAAATGACTGTGTTTTTGTGGTTGTTGATCACTTTTCTAAGATGGCAATTCTGGTTGCCTGCAAGAAAAACATCACAGCAGAGGCCACTGCCAAGCTCTTCTTTGAACGAGTCTGGGTACATTTTGGAATCCCACAAACCATTGTCTCAGATCGGGATAGTCGATTTCTCAGCACATTCTGGTCGAGCCTCTGGTCACTGTTGGACACCAAGCTCACCAAATCCATGGCCTTCCACCCCCAGACAGATGGCCAAACCGAGGTTGCAAATCGAATGATTGTGCATATCCGTCACATGTATAATTCAAAGCACCCTCGCACATGGGATGAGAGTCTTCCCTATGTCCATCATAGCTACAATCGAGCCCTGCACAGCTCAACCAGCCACAACCCTTTTCAAGTGGGGTTGGGATTCCAACCATTGGGACCCATAGATGTTGCACTTCCCCTTGCGGTCACCTCGACCGACTCATCTCCTGCTCCAACTGAAGCTGACAAAGACACTCGGTTCATTGAACGGATCCAACACATCTGCCAATAGGTTCAGGATATCCTACAGAAGTCCAATGACAAGTACAAACAACGCCATGATCAACATTGGGTGCCGCATAAGTTTCAAGTGGGCGACAAAGTTTGGTTGTACTTGCAGAAAGAACACCTTACAGGACCCCATCGGAAGCTTCACCCACTTCGTTATGGGTCGTACACCATCACCAAGGCCGTGGGGGATAATGCTTTTGAGCTCAACATTCCTCTTTTCCTTGGTCTGCACCCAGTGTTCAACGTGGATCTCCTTCACCCTTATTTCCCACCATTATTGGACACCTCAGAAGTAGCAGAACAACTGACACCAACATAGCTCAACCTCGACTGCCTACAACAGGCATCCAATGATTAGATTATGGATAGACAGATCAAGGGCACTCGACAACAAATGATCCAGCTTTATCGAGTCGTCAAAGCAGGGCAGCTCTTGCACCAAGGCAAGTGGCTCACCCGGGGCCAAATTCAACAAAGATTTCCTCATCTGACGGGACCTCAACGCAATGGAGACCATTGCTTCTTAAGGAGGGAGGATTGATTCAGATGGATATCGGTGGCCACCCACCTTTTCCAACTGGTTCAAAACAGTTTTCTGACAATTTTGGCAATTCACTATTTTTAGCAGTTTTAACTTCCGGGGCCATTTTGAGGGCGTAAATGAAGGTTTTTTGGGATCAAGCTCCTCAATGATATCTGAAGGCATGATTGAGCCCCCAAAATGAATCTCGACGATACCTTTCCAACGGGCTATCACACACCTAAAACGAAGATTGTATGCAAAAGTTACGACCTCGGGAAGTTGATGTACTAACTTACTCAAACGAGGCCCACATGACTTTTGGCGCTTCATCTCCTAGGGTTAGGTTTTTGGATGTCTAGGGTTTTTGGCATTCTTGCTTATTGTAAAAAGGCCTTCAGAGCCTCATTGTAACCTTCTTCTTGCGAATGCGCGCTGCCATCACATCTCTTCTCAGAGATAAGTCGCCACCATTCCAACAAGCCTGTTTCCGCTGCATTTTACAGTTTCAGCTTATTTCGTTATTGAATAGAAAACTAGTGTTACTGCATCTCTGTTATTTTGTGTTAAGCAGCTGTTAATAATCTGTATTCATTTCGTTCTGCTCATAAAATCCGGATCAAGTAGAGCCCCATGAGTGAATGAATCATTACCCTTAGTCATATCAACACTAGCATATCACTATGCATGACCAATCTGGGATAATGTCTGCCTGATGCTTATCTGGGCCACTCACCACTAACAAAGCCTCGTGGATGAGTGAATCATTCTCCTTTGGCCATAACAACACTAGCATAGCCTCGTGCACGACCAATCTAGGATGAATGTCTGCCCGAACTTGGAGAACATCAACATACTTGGGCCATTCACCACTAAGAGAGTCTCGTGAGTGAATGAATCATTCTCCCTTGGTCATATTAGCACCAACATAGCCTCGTGCATGACCAATCTGGGAGAACGTCTGCTCGATGCTATCAACATGCCGTGGCCATTCACTATTAGCAAAGCCCCGTGAGTGAATGAATCATTCTCCCTTGGAAATATCAACACTAGCATAGCCTCGTGCATGACCAATCTGGGAGAATGTCTGCTCGATGTTGAAGCATCAAATCTCATCACTAGCCAAATCAACATGGCTAATCCTGTGAATCATCCTCCTCAACCAAATCAACATGGACACTACAAGAGGATATTTGCAATCTGCTCATCTGTGAATAAGTATCGGAGCTTCACTGCTCCCTTCTGTACCATGTTTCGGAGGAAGTCCTACAAGAAGCTTTTGAAGTTGCACCACTTCACGACTTGCGACACAGACTGTGACATACTCTGTCTCTGCTGTACTGAGTGCTACATAAGTCTGCTTTCAACTTATCTTGGAAATTGTAATTGATTCCAAGCTGAAGCAACACCCTAAGGTGCTCAATCTGTCTACTGCACTCCCTTCTCAATTAGATTTTGTATATCTCTGTAGCCTCACTTCATCACATGAGACAAATCATATCCAACTGTACCATGCTTCGCTGCCACCCACTGGTATTGCCTAGGCTTCTACCAAATACTGGCTCAGGGTGTTCACTGCAAAGCAAATATCTGGCCTGGCATTAACCAAGGACATCAAAGAACCAATCTACTTCCTATACATCGTGGGATCTACCAAATTTGAATCTGAAGCAGAATCACTTAGCTTCTTTAGATTTGTCATCATAGGTGTAGTCATGGACTTGTAGTCCATCATATCAAATCTCATCAGTATCCCTTGAATGAGGAAGATCTCATTTGATCTCGTCACACCTCTAATCCCAAGAGTACATATGTTTAGGATCCTCCATCTCGAACTCTGAGGCCAACTCTCTCTGTCAATGGAGTAAGTCCCATCGTCCAATCTGCCTCATTGACTGCTCCTGTTAGAAAAACATGATCGTGGAGCAGTAAAATAAAACAAATGCGGAAGCAAAACATAGAAGATACACAATACAATAGAGACACAGATTTACGTGGTTCACCTAGTGTGGGCTACGTCCGCCAAAGAAATTGTTAGGTACTTCCCTTATTCTTATCCAACATATGAAGGGATACAACCTACAACAAACCCGCTGCAACTTCTTCTTCTTTCTCTCACAATATCCTATCTCAGAATACAATATTCACTATCATGCATAGCCGCAATACATTTCCCTCATAACAGAGGGTTGCCTTCTAGGGCAAAAAACCCTAACATAATTTCTACCATTAGATCTGCGACCTTATAATGAACGGTCCAAATTTACAATGAAATTACAATATACATTTACCCCCCTCTGCACTCCCCCGCGTGGAAGAGTGTACATACTTCTGGGGTGTAAATACTTCATGGGGTATAAACACGGCTGAAAACAAAAGACCTCTGAATCAGGAAGATAATCAGGCTCCACAACCAACAACTCCCTCTATGATTGAGAAAAAATCCATACCCAGTCCTCCTGACTGGTTGCCTCTTTCGTCATTGAAGCAAGATCTACTGAAACAAGTCTATCCTCCTAGTATATCTCACATCTCCTTGAAGCCTCCTCAAATCATGACATCCGTCTGTCAGTCTTGGAGGACGTCTCTCTCCCACCTGAACATGAGAGGGGAACTCCCTTTGAATGATCGACTCTCTCTGAGATCAGGCTCAGACCGAGTCTGCATGCTCCCTCTGAATCTGCAGAGCCATTTCTCCCTCTGCATTTGCTGATCTCCTCTGAAGTCTGATCTCTTATGAATTGTCCTTGTGTGTTGCTCCTCCCTAATATATCTCGAGGGTTGATTCCCTCTGAACTCTGGCTCCTTTTGAGCTGGTACTTGGTGGGGCCACCTGCCTCACCACTGGTGAATCAATTTGCTCCTCACTGTCAATCTCCATGTGCAACATTCTGTATCCCACAAAAGTATACCTCTTTTCGAAAGGTTCTAACTTTGTCTTCTTCGCCTTCGTTATATGGATGTATACTGTCATGTATACAACTCCATGTCTCAAACTAGAGACCATCTAATCTGTTTCCTCTTGCAATTGTCACTATAGCTTCCTCTCAGAGCTATCACTTGTGACCTTTCCTGAACAAGCGCAATAACAAAAAAATAACACACAAGAACAATATTCTTATGATAAGGAAATAGTAACAAGAATATAAAAAAATGGGAAATAACAACAACACTTTTCCAATGTTGCTACCAATCATTCCTCCATGGTAACCTCCCTGAAACAAAACAAGAACAAAAGAAAAGAGCAACACTTTTCTAGTGTTGTGACTTTCGCACTAACTTGCCCGGGATAAAGACAACAACCGAGAACATCTCCTAGAAGAGATCAATTCTATCTTGCAAACAAGTGCATCATTTGTACTAAACAATGAGCATTGGCATAATGATTATTGTACTAACAATATTCAAGTGTCACTAAAAACATTTGATAGCAAAAGGTACTCAACAGTAATAGAACTCTAAAGACTGTTGTCATGGTTACAATATTTATTTAAGATGCAACAATATAAAAATATAAACCCTGATATGCAAACATGGAGTCTTTATTGCTAGGGAGGTTGCACTAATCCTCTGAATGTATTAGATCTAGGATCCCTTTGCATTGCTTGGACAAATGCCCTTTTTGCTAAGTGTACATCTCCTGCAAACACCCTCATGATATAACTTATATACAAGTGTGTACCTATGAAATTTGTAGAACCATCCAACTTGTGTTCTAATCTCTAGGTTTGCGCAACTACCAACTGGCAACTGCGACTGTAATGAGAAATTTCAACTTTCACCAAGTTGTATTCTGAGACCACTAGGAGGTGCCCTAGGCTAGGGAAAGATGATCTATTGCAAAATTAAACTCCGCGTCCTCCAATAAGTTGCTCAACGAGCTTGACAAGTTCAGGTCTGTGTAGCGGCAAATTGCAGCGAAAAACAAAAACTGTGCAGTGGCAATATTTTAATTGGCACTGACACCATGTTGGTGTTTTATACGATTCTCAACTCTTGATAGTATTGCCTATTGATTATAACAAGATTCACTTTCATACAACAATTATCATAAAATAACTATACATTGAAAATCTCAACTATAACAATGTAGTGGAAATAACAAGATCTATAAATATTAACCATGCATAGTGGACACAAGTACACAAGAGTTTATCCTGGGAAACCCAAACTTGGGAGAAAACACATCAACATTTCTCTAGAAGAATTCAGTGCAAGATATTACCAGTACATCACCATCAATAGCCAAAATACCATACGACGAAGATCCTCCCCAAGGCTAGCATCACCAAGACCTAGCTCCTCAATAATATGACCAAGAAAAACCAAGCAAGAGCTTCTCCAAGTGTGGCACACTCTACAAGATAACCAACACCAAGAAATAACGAAATTTACCAGAACTGCAACTGTAACTGCCTTGTGTGCACTGTAAAAGGAGCTGTCTACCTGTCCAAACGAAATGAGTCAGTCTTGTATTTATACTAATCTGGGCGTCAGTCTGGGGTCAACTTCTTATTTCTGGGTCTTCAATTACTTTATTATTTTCCTATGGGGCTGACTTCTTATTTCTTAGTCTTTAACTTCTTCCTGGTGGTTATGTAATGGTGTAGATGGGTCTTCTTGTACTTTCTTGTGGAGAATGGCTGCCCGAAGTTGCAAATCTCCAACATTCCCTCTCAACGAGGGAGGTATTCTCCATACTTGGATTTCTTCTGTCATAGAAAGCATGTCTTCATGAGCCATGTTGATGTGCCATCTTAGCACATGCATCCCATCCCAGAATATGCATGTGATAGCATCTCGAGTCCATCCACTCCTTGACAGGAAAATGAATACACTTAGGCCATTCACCACTAGCAGAGCCCCATGAGTGAATGAATCATTAGCCTTGCTCATATCAACATTAGCATAGCCTCGTGCATGACCAATCTGGGATAATGTTCCCCTGATGCTTATCTGGGCCACTCACCACTAGCAAAATCCCGTGGATGAGTGAATCATTCTCCTTTGGTCATCACAACACTAGCATAGCCCCGTGCATGACCAATCTAGGAAGAATATCTGCCTGAACCTGGAGAGCATCAACATACTTGGGCCATTCAACACTAGCAGAGTCCTGTGAGAGAATGAATCATTCTCCCTTGGTCATATCAACACTAGCATAGCCCCGTGCATGACCAATCTGGGAGAACGTCTGCTCGATGCTATCAACATACTTGGGCCATTCACCACTAGCAGAGCTCCGTGCATGAATGAATCATTCTCCCTTGGTCACATCAACACTAGCATAGCCTCGTGCATGACCAACCTAGGAGAATGTCTGCCCGATGTTGAAGCATCAAAGATGATTACTAGCTGAGTCAACATGGCTAATCTTGTGTATCACCCTCCTCAGCCAAATCAACATGGCCACTCCAAGAGGATATCTGCAATCTGCTCATCTGTGGATAAGTACCGAAGCTTCATTGCTCCCTTCTGTACCATGTCTTGGATGAAAACTTGCAGGAAGCTTATGATGTTGCACCACTTCACGACTTGCGACACACGTTGTGCCAGACTCCATCTCTGCTGTACTGAGTGATATAGAAGTTTGCTTCCAACTTATCCCGGAAATCATAACTGACTCCAAGTTGAAGCAACACCTTGAGGTGCTCAATCTGTCTACTGCACTCCCTGCTCAATCAAAATCTATATATCTCTACAGCCTCACTTCATCACCTGAGACAAATCATATCCAACTGTACCATGCTTTGCTGCCACCCACTGGAACTGCCTTGGCTTCAACCAAACACTGGCTCGGGGTGCTCACTGCAACACAAATATCTGGCATGGCATTAACCAGGTACATCAAGGATCCAATCTACTGCTTGTACATCGTGGGAATCACCAAATTTTAATATGAAGCAAAATCACTCAACTTCTTCAGATTTGTCACCATAGGTGTAGTCATGGACTTGTAGTCCATCATATCGAATCTTATCAGTGTCCCCTGAATGAGGAAGATCTCATCTGATCTTGCCACACCTTTAATCCCAAGAGTACATATGTCTAGGATCCTCCATCTCGAACTCTGAGGCCAACTCCCTCTGTCACTGGAGTAAGTCCTACTGTCCAGTCTGCCTCGCTCACTGCTCCCTCCATGATTGAGACAAAATCCATACCCAGTGCTCATGACTGGTTGCCTCCTCTATTACTGTAGCAAGATCTACTGAAACAAGTGTATCCTCCTAGGAGATCTCACATCTCCTTGAATCCTCCTCAAATCAAGACACTCGTCTGTCAGTCTTGGAAGATGTCTCTCTCCCACCTGAACCTGAGGGGGGAACTCCCTCCGAATGACCGAATCTTTTTGAGCCAACTGACTCTCTTTGAGATCATGCTCACTCCGAGTTTGCATGCTCCCTCTGAAGCTTGACTCCCTCTGAGTCTATACAATCTCTGGAGCCATCTGCTCCCTTTGCATTTGCAGATCTCCTCTGAAGTCTGATCTCCTATGAACTATCCTGGGGGGTTGCTCCTCCCTACTAGATCCAGAGGGTTGACTCCCTTTGAACTTTGGCTCCTTCTAAGTTGGTACTTGGTGGGGCCACCTGCCTCACCACTGGTGGAGCCATCTGCTCCTCACTATCAATCTCCATGTACACTCTGTATCCCACAAAAGTATCCTCCTTTTTGAAAGGTTATAACTTTGTCTTCTTTTACTTTAATATATGGATGTATACTGTCATGTATACAACTCCATGTCTCAAACTAGAGACCATCTAATCTATTGCCTCCTGCAATTGTCACTATAGCCCCCTCTTAGAGCTATCACTTGTGACTTGCCCGGAACAAGTGCAATAACAAAAAAATAACAGACAAGAACAATATTCACATGATAAGGAAATAGGAACAAGAATAAAAAAAAATGGGAAATAGGAACAACACTTTTCCAGTGTTGCTACCAATCGTTCCTTCGTGGTAACCTCCTCGAAACAAAACAAGAACAAAAGACAAGAGAACCACTTTTCTAGTGTTGTGACTTCCACAATAACCTGCTCGGGATAAAGACAACAACCAAGAACATCTCCTAGAAGAGATCAATTCTATCCTGCACACAAGTGCATCATTTGTACTTAACAATGAGCATTGACATAATGATTATTGTACTAACAATATTCAAGTGTCACTGAACATTTGATATCAAAAGGTACTCAACAATAATAGAACACTAAAGATTGTTGTCCTGGTTACAATATTTATTTAAGATGCAACAATATAAAAATATCAAACCTGATATGCAAACATGGAGTCTTAATTGCTAGGGAGGTGGCACTATTCCTTTGAATGTACTAGATCTAGGATACCTTTGTCACTGCTTGGACAAATGTCCTTTTTGCTAAGTGTACATCTCCTGCAAACACCCTCATGATATTACTTATATACAAGTGTGTACCTATGAAATTTGTTGCACCATCCAACTTGTGTTCTAATCTCAAGGTTTGTGCAGCTAGCAACTGGCGACTGGAAAATGAAACTGTAACTGGCAATTGCAACTGTAATGAGAAATTTCAACTTTCACCAAGTTGTATTTTGAGACCACTAGGAGGTGCGCTAGGCTAGGGAAAGATGATCCATGGAAAAATTAAACTCATCGTCCTCAGAGAAGTTGCTCAACGAGCTTGACAAGTTAAGGTCTGTATAGCAATAAATTGCAGCGACAAACACAAACTTTGCAGTGGCAATATTTCAACTAGCACTTACACCATGTTAGTGTTTTATTTGATTCTCAACTCTTGATAGTTATTGCCTATTGATTATAACAAGATTCACTTTCATACACTAATTATCGTAGAATAACTATACACTGAAAATCTCAACTATAACAATGTAGCAGAAATAACAAGATTTAGAAATATTAACCATGCATAGTAGACACAAGAACACAACACAAGAACACAAGAGTTTATCCTCGGAAACCCAAACTTGGGAGAAAACCCATCAACATTTCTCTAGAAGAATTCAGTGCAAGATATTACCAGTACATCACCATCAATAGCCAAAATACCATACATAGAAGATCCTCCCCAAGACTAGCATCACCAAGACTTAGGTCCTCACTAATATGACCAAGAAAAACCAAGCAAGAGCTTCTCCAAGTGTGGCGCACTCTACAAGATAACCAACACCAAGAAATAACGAAATTTATTAGCACTGCAACTACAATTGCCTTTTGCGCACTGCATAAGGAGTTGTCTGCCTGTCCAAATGAAATGAGTCAGTGTTGTATTTATACTAATCTGGGCGCCAGTCTGGGGTCAACTTCTTATTTCTGGGTCTTCAATTACTTTATTATTTTCCTGTGGGGCCGAATTCTTATTTTTGGGTCTTCAACTTCTTCCTGGGGGTTCTGTAATGGTGTAGATGGGTCTTCTTGTACTTTCTTGTGGAGAATCACTGCTCGAAGTTGCAAATCTCCAACACTCCCTGTCAAAGAGGGAGGCATTCTCCATACTTGGATTTCTTCTGTCATAGAAAGGTTGTCTTCATGAGCCATGCTGATGTGCCATCTCTGCACATGCATCCTATCTCGAAATATGCATCTGATCACATCTTGAGTTCATCCACTCCTTGATAGGAGAAGAACTACACTTGGGCCATTCACCACTAGCAGAGCCCCATGAGTGAATGAATCATTACCCTTGGTCATATCAACATTAGCATAGCCCCATGCATGACCAATATGGGATAATGTCCTCCTGATGCTTATCTGGGCCACTCACCACTAGCAAAGCCCCGTGGATGAGTGAATCATTTTCCTTTGATCATAACAACACTAGCATATTCTCGTGCATGACCAATCTAGGAAGAATGTCTGCCCCAACGTGGAGAACATCAACATAACTGGGCCATTCACTGCTAGCAGAGTCCCGTGAGTGAATAAATCATTCTCCCTTGGTCATATGAACACTAGCATAGCCTTGTGCATGACCAATCTGGGAGAACGTCTACCCGATGCTATCAACATACCTGGGCCATTCACCACTAGTAGAGCCCCGTGAATGAATGAATCATTATCCCTTGGTCATATAAGCACTAGCATAACCTCGTGCATGACCAATCTGAGAGAATGTCTGCTTGATGTTGAAGCATCAAAGCTCATCACTAGCCAAATCAACATGGCTAATCATGTGTATCATCCTCCTCAGCCAAATCAACATGACCACTCCGGGAGGATATCTGCAATCTTCTCATCTGTCGATAAGTACCGGAGCTTCACTGCTCCCTTCTGTGCCATGTCTCGGATGAAGTCATGCAAGAAGCCTCTAAAGTTGCACCACTTCACGACTTGCGACACACACTGTGACATACTTAGTCTCTGTTGTACTGAGTACTACAAAAGTCTGCTTCCAGATTATCCCAGAAATAGTCATTGATTCCAAGCTGAATCAACACGCTGAGGTGCTCAATCTGTTTACTGCACTCCTTGCTCAATCGAAATCTGTATATCTCTGCAGCCTCACTTCATCACCTGAGACAAATCATATCCAACTATACCATGCTTCACTGCCATCCACTAGAACTGCCTTTGCTTCAACCAAATACTGGCTCAGGGTGCTCACTGCAAAACAAATATTTGGCATGGCATTAACCGGGTACATGAAGGATCCAATCTACTGCCTGTACATCGTGGGATCCACCAAATTTGAATCTGAAGCAGAATCACTTAACTTCTTCAGATTTGTCATTATAGGTGTAGTCATGGACTTGTAGTCCATCATATCGAATCTCATCAGTATCCCCTGAATGAGGAAGCTCTCACCTGATCTCATCACACCTCTAATCCCAAGAGTACATATGTTTAGGATCCTCCATCTTGAACTCTGAGGCCAACTCCCTCTGTCAATGGAGTAAGTCCCGCTGTCCAGTCTGCCTCATTGGCTGCTCCCTCTATGATTGAGACAAAATCCATACCCAGTCCTCCTGATTGGTTGCCTCCCCTGTCACTGTAGCAAGATCTACTGAAACAAGTGTATCCTCCTATGATATCTCACATCTCCTTGAAGCTTCCTCAAATCATGACACCCTTCTGTCAGTCTTGGAAGATGTCTCTCTCCCACCTGAACCTGAGGGGGGAACTCCCTCTGAATGATCGACTCTCTCTCTGAGCCAACTGACTCTCTTTGAGATCAGGTTAACTATGAGTTTGCATGCTCCCTCTGAAGCTTGACTTCCTATGAGTCTATACAATCTCCGGAGCCATCTGCTCCCTTCTACATCTGCTCATCTCCTATGCACTGTCCTGGGGGGTTGCTCCTCCCTACTAGATCTTGAGGGTTGACTCCCTCTGAAGGTTCATTATGAGATGGTACTTAGTGGGGCCACCTTCCTCACCACTGGTGGAGCCATTTTCTCCTCATTGTCAATCTCCATGTGGAACACTTTGTTGAAATATTGTAACTGCAAATAATATTCTATTTATTATTGATGTATTATTCATTAGATCAATCCCCTTTTATGGATTGATCATGTCGGGCATTGTAAATGATCAAATCCCCTTTTGCGGATTGGTCAAACCCTAATTGTAATATGCAAAATGAAAAGTTGGCCCCCAGAACAAATTAAGGTGGTTCTAATCACCCAAAATGAGAAGTCAACCCTGCCAGTGAAAAGACACTTCCTTTCAGCACCTGCTAGATTGTATAAATAAAGGAGGCCAACGCCTCATTTGTTCACTCAATCACTTGATTATCCAGAGCACAAGTTTGGAGCTGCAGTTGGAGAAGAAGGAAGAGAGAGAGAGGCACATTACTTGGGAAAGGACTTTCTGTAGTGTCTGGTTTATTCTCTTGACATTGTATTGGCTATGTATATTAAGAAAGTTTTTGTTGGGTTTTCTCCCCCATGAAGGTTTCCCAGGATAAATGATGTGTCTCTTGTGATTGTGTTTTTTCAGTGATCCTATCTATGCTATGGTTATCTAGTGAATTGAAAAGAAACCTAATAATAGCTTAAACTCTAACATGGTATCAGAGCTAAGCTGAAGAGAGCATCTTTCACAAGAAGAAGAAAAATGTCGCTATTGCGGTACATGAAATTTAGTGCTTTTTATTGAAGATGAATTTCAACCCAAAATCCATCTAGAAGAGTGCGCCCTAGCTCAAGGAACTTTTTGGTACCTTTAGCGCGCCTTTTCAGTGGTTAGATCTACCGAAAAGTGAAACCCTAGTTTTCAGCAGTACCAGGAAACTAGAAGTACCAAAAAACCATAAGCAACATTCCATAAATCTGCTGGTCAAGTTTGAAGGGGCAAAAGTTGGATTTTCTGAAATCTAACCACACCAGACTACTCGCTTCAGCCAAGCGCATCTCCTGGTAAGTTCAAAATTCAATTTTGAGCACTTTCATTTTTTGGTCATTTTCCTAGCTCCAGGTAAAAGATGTCTGCAAGCACTAAGCTTGTTGACAAGCTAGAAGGTGTGGAAAACTTCCGTGCCTGGAAGTATAGGATTGGACTCATTCTTGAAGAGAATGACCTAACAAGATTCATTAAAGAAGATGTACCATAACCCGTCGATGCTGCAGCGAAAGCAAAACACCAAAAGGACACAATTATGGCTAAAAGAATCATTGCAAATTCTATCAAAGATCACTTGATTCCTCAAGTGTCTTCAAAGAAGACTCCAAAAGAAATGTTTGATGCCCTAACCAGAGTATATGAAGGGAAGAACATAAATTGGAAGATGAATCTAAGAACTCAATTGAAGAATACAAGGATGCAGAAAGGAGAAACAATCAAGGAATATTTCTCCAGAATATCACAATTCAAAGAACAACTAGAAGCAATTGGAGATATTATAGACAAAGACAAACTCATAATGACAACCCTTAATGGTCTCACAAGACCTTGGGATGCATTCATCCAAACTATTTGTGCCAGAAAGGAGAAACTACAATTTGATAGTCTTTGGGACGAATGTATTGAAGAAGATCAAGAGGCTAACCGAGAAGCTTTGCTATCAAGAGATGAAGATCAAGCCCTAGCTACTCACACTAAAGGAGGAAGAAATAAGTCTTACTTCCAGAAAGAAACTCATAAGGAGTCTCACCCCCAAAACAAATTCATACATAAAGAATCTCAACCAAGGAGATTCCAAAAGTTTCAGAAAGGACAAAGAAGAGAAAAAGATTTCTCATCCTACCAATGTTACCATTGTGACAAGATGGGACATATTGCGAAACATTGTCCAGTTAGACGAGAAGAATACAAGAAGAAAAACAAGAGGTATCATGCCCATGCAATTGAAGATGAAGAGCCACCCACAAAGATGATAAAAGAACGAATTGAAGACTATGTCTTAATCTCGACCCTCTCAGGATCAATATCACCTGGTGAGGACACTTGGCTCATTGATAGTGGTGCTTCCAAGCACATGACAGGTCAAAGAGACATTCTCTCTTTCCTTTCAGAAAAGAAGTTTTCTCAGAAAGTTACACTTGGAGATGATTATCAATACCCTATCAAGGGAGTAGGAGAATTCAATTATAAACTTAATTCAGGGACCCCAATGAAGATGAAGGACGTACTATATGTACCAGGTTTGACAAAGAACTTACTCTCCATCTTAGCTTTAGAAAAGAAAGGCTTCAGAGTTGCCTTCATAGATGGAGAAGTTTTTATGTGGGCCAAAGGAAAAACCATGGAAGAAGCAATTGTTATTGGAAAAGAAGAAGGTGGCTTGTATAAGCTAAAGGGTCACTCATAAGCAGCCATGGCCCACTCCATTGAGAATCCATGTGAACTTTGGCATAGAAGATTAGCCCACATCAACTACAAGGCATTACCTTATCTAAGCAAGACAATCACAAGTCTACCAGAACTCAAGGTTGACCATGAAGGTGTGTGCAATGGATGTGTACAAGGAAAGAACATCAAGAACCCTTTTCCAAAGAGAGACAATAAAGTAGGAGTCGTCCTAGAGCTCATTCACTCAGATGTGTGTGGCCTAATGCCATCATTCTCTATCAGTGGGTATGTATACTATGTATCTTTTATTGATGACTATTCTCGTAAAACCCGTGTTTACTTTTTGAAATCGAAAGATGAAGTGTTCAGTAAATTCAAGAAATTCAAAGCCTTAATAGAGAATCTTTCTGAAAGAAAGATCAAGATACCCAGGTCAGATAATGGAGGAGAATACACCTCAAAAGAGTTTGCAAACTTTTGCAAAGATGTCGGGATCAAGAGGGAGCTCACCACTCCCCACAATCCTCAACAAAATGGTGTAGCAGAAAGAAATAATAGAACTATAATGGAAGTAGTGAAGACCATGATCCATAATCAAGATCTTCCCATGTGCTTATGGGCAGAAGCAAAAAAAACAACAGTATATGTACAAAACATATTGTCCCATAGTGCACTTGGGTTCAAGACCCCAGAAGAGATGTTCTCCGGAAAGAAGCCAGAAGTAAGCCATCTCAAAATATTTGGCTGCCCAATATTTGTACATATTCCAAAAGAGAAGAGAACCAAGTTGGACCTTTCAGGAAAGAAGGAAATATTTGTTGGATACTGTGAGGTCTCCAAGGTCTTCAGAGTTTATATACCAGGTTACCATCATATTGAGATCATCAGAGATGTAACCTTTGATGAAGATGCAACACTCAAGAAATCAAGAAGATGTCAGCTTGAAGAAGTATATGAAGAGGAACCTGTAGCTCCCAGAGTTGCAGAACCAGTGAGGGAAGTCATAACTTCCCCTGATGAGGAGATTCTAGAAGACCATGACATAGTAGAATCTCAAGAATCTCCCCAGATGACAATCTCCCACAAGAGAAAGCCAACTTGGGCAAGATAACTTATTCAAGATGGAGAGAAGTATGGTGTCCGCGAAGGAACCATGAGACAAGTGAAGAAACCGAAGCCATTCTCCAGTTATATGGCTTTGATGTGTGATCTCTTAGAGAAGGAACCTACCTGCTTTGAAGAATCCATTCAGAAGAAAGAATGGGCAAATGCCATGACATAAGAATACCAATCCATCATAAAGAACGATGTATGGGAAATGGTTTCCAGATTGAAGAGTAAGGATGTGGTATCTTTCAAATGGATTTTCAAAATAAAACACGCTGTTGATGGAAGTATGGAGAAATATAAAGCAAGGTTTGTTGCTCGTGGATTTTCTCAAAAGGAAGGCATTGATTATGAAGAGACATTTTCTTCTGTAGCCAGATACACTTCAATCAGAACCATCATAGCCCTTGCAGCTAAGATGAAGTGGAAGTTACACCAGATGGACGTGAAAATTGCCTTCTTGAATGGTGTCATTGAAGAAGAAGTGTATATAGAAAAACCTCAAGGATTTGAAGTTGAAAACAAGAAGACTTATGTGTGCAAGTTGAAGAAGGCTCTGTACGGATTGAAGAAAGCTCCTAGAGCTTGGTATGGAAGGATTGATAGTTTTTTGACGAGCTTGGGCTTTACCAAGAGCAAAGCTGATTCTAACCTTTACTTCATGGTTATGAATGGTGAGCTTGTTATATTGCTGTTGTATGTGGATGACTTATTCTTAACTAGAGAATAAAATCTCATCACTGAATGTAAGAAGAAACTCGTTGCATAATTTGAGATGAAAGACCTTGGCCTAATGCACTATTTCTTAGGTCTTGAGGTATGACAGAGCCTGGAGAGGATCTTCCTTAACCAAGGGAAGTATGCAGTTGAAATATTGAAGAGTTTTGATATGTTGGAGTGCAAGTACATGAATACATCCATGGAAACAAAATTGAAGCTCCTGGTTGACTCTTCGTTAGAATTGATTGATGCTACACTATATCGACAGATCATTGGATCGTTGATGTATCTGACGAACACCAGGGCAGGGATCTGTTTTGCTGTGAAAACCTTGAGTCAGTTTCTGGTAGAACCCAGACGTGTTCACCTGGTTGCTGTAAAACATGTAATGAGGTACCTCAAGGGTACATTAGATTGTGGTCTCAGTTATAATGGAGATCACGACTTCAGACTGAGTGGTTATACTGATTCAGATTGGGCTGGAAGTGTCTCTGATAGAAAGAAAACTTCAGGATGTTGTTTCAGTGTGGGGTCAACCATGATCTCATGGCAGAGTATGATGCAATCAAACATTGCTCTCAGCACGACAGAAGCAGAATACATTGCTGTTTGTTCTGCTAGTTGTGAAGCCATATGGCTTTGAAAGTTGTTGACAAGTCTATTTGATCTAGAGATGGAAGCAACCATGATTCTATGTGTTAACCATAGCTGCATAAAGATGACAGAGAACCTTGTGTTCCATGACAAGTCAAAACACATAGAGATCCGATATCATTACATCCGTGATATGGTGCAGAGAGGAGCCATAAAGCTCCAATATGTTAGCATAGAGGAACATGTTGCTGATGTGTGCCAACCTCGTGCTGTGATGATGTGCTAGCCTTGTGCTGTGATGATGTGCCAGCCTTGTGTTGTGATGATGTGTACTAGCCTCGTGTTGTGATGATGATGTGCCAACCTTGTTCTGTGATGATGTGTGCCAGCCTTGTGCTGTGATGATGTGTTTCCAGCCTCGTGCTGTGATGCCAACTTCTTGTTGATGATGTTGTGTTGCTAGTCTCATACTGTGATGCTAGTTTCGTGCTGATGATATTGTGTAGCCAACTTCGTGCTGAATAATCTCAGCCTAGTGCTGATGTTGATGATGCTCCAACCTTTGTGTTGTGTTGTTACTGCTATTGATGATGAGAAAAACTTCCGATGATTTATAGATATGCCAATTAGTGTTCCAGATGCTGTTGATGATGTTGCCTTCTCTCTCTCTCACCTGATGTTGTTGTAGAATACCCTTCTTGTTAAGGGGGAGTGTTGAAATATTGTAACTGCAAATAGTATTCTATTTATTATTGATGTATTATTCATTAGATCAATCCCATTTTGTGGATTGATCTTGTCGGGCATTGTAAATGACCAAATCCGCTTTTGCAGATTGGTCAAACCCTAATTGTAATATGCAAAATGAGAAGCTGGCCCCCAGAATAAATTAAGGTGGTTCTAATCACCCAGAATGAGAAGTCGGCCCTGCCAGTGAAAAGACACTTCCTTTCAACACCTGCCAGATTGTATAAATAAAGGAGGCCAGCGCCTCATTTGTTCACTCATTCATTTGATCATTTAGAGCGCAAGTTTGAAGCTGCAGTTGGAGAAGAAGGAAGAGAGAGAGAGGCACATTACTTGGGAGAGGACTTTCTGTGGTGTTTGGTTTATTCTCTTGGCATTATATTGGCTATCTATATTAAGGAAGTTTTTCCTGGGTTTTCTCCCCCATGAGGGTTTCCCATGATAAATGACGTGTCTCTTGTGATTTTGTTTTTCTCAGTGATCCTATCTATGCTATGGTTATCTAGTGAATTGAAAAGAAACCTAATAATAACTTAAACTCTAACACACTCTGTATCCCACAAAATTATCCTTTTTTTTGAAAGGTTCTAACTTTATCTTCTTCTCCTTCGATATATGGATGTATATTGTCATGTATACAACTCCATGCCTCAAACTAGAGACCATCTAATCTGTTGCCTCCTGCAATTGTCACTATAGCCCCCTCTTAGAGCTATCACTTGTGACCTGCCCGGAACAAGCACAATAACAAAAAAATAGCAGACAAGAACAATATTCTTATGATAAGGAAATAGTAACAAGAATAAAAAAAATGGGAAATAGGAACAACACTTTTCTAGTGTTGCCAACAATCATTCCTCCGTGGTAACCTTTCCAAAACAAAACAAGAACAAAAGACAAGAGCAAAAGACAAGAGCAACACTTTCCTAGTGTTGTGACTTCCACAGTAACCTGCCCGAGATAAAGACAACAACCAAGAACATCTCCTAGAAGAGATCAATTCTATCTTGTAAGCAAGTGCATCATTTATACTAAACAATGAGCATTGGCATAATGATTATTGTACTAACAATATTCAAGTGTCACTAAAAACATTTGATAGCAAAAGGTACTCAACAATAATAGAACTCTAAAGACTACTATCTTGGTTACAATATTTATTTAAGATGCAACAATATAAAAATATCAAACCTGATATGCAAACATGGAGTCTTAATTGCTAGGGAGGTTGCGCTATTTCTCAGAATGTACTAGATCTAGGATCCCTTTGTCACTGCTTGGATATATGTCCTTTTTGCTAAGTGTACATCTCCTGCAAACACCCTCATGATATAACTTATATACAAGTGTATACCTATGAAATTTGTAGCACCATCCAACTTGTATTCTAATTTCAAGGTTTGCGCAACTAGCAACTTGCCACTGGAAACTGAAACTGCAACTGACAACTGCAACTGCAATTGTAACTGGCAACTGCAACTGACAACTGCAACCGCAATTGTAAATGGGAACTACAATTGTAATGAGAAATTTCAACTTTCACCAAGTTGTATTCTGAGACCACCAGGAGGTGTGCTAGGCTAGGGAAATATGATCCATGGAAAAATTAAACTCAACGTCCTCCAATAAGTTGCTCAACGAGCTTGACAAGTTCAGGTCTGTGTAGCGGCAAATTGCAGCGGTAAACAAAAACTGTGCAGTGGTAATATTTCAACTAGCACTGACACCATGTTGGTGTTTTATATGATTCTCAACTCTTGATAGTTATTGCCTATTGATTATAAGAAGATTCACTTTCATACAACAATTATCATAGAATAACTATACACTGAAAATCTCAACTATAACAATGTAGCGGAAATAATAAGATCTAGAAATATTAACCATGCATAATAGACACAAGAACACAACACAAGAACACGAGTTTATCCCGGGAAACCCAAACTTGGGAGAAAATCCATCAACATTTCTTTAGAAAAATTCAATGAAAGATACTACTAGTTCATCAACATCAATAACCAAAATACCATACAAAGAAGATCATCCCCAAGGCTAGCATCACCAAGACCTAGCTCCTCAATAATATGACCAAGAAAAACCAAGCAAGAGCTTCTCCAAGTGTGGCACACTCTGCAAGATAACCAACACCAAGAAATAACGAAATTTACCATAACTGCAACTGCAATTGCCTTTGTGCACTGCAGAAGGAGCTGTCTCCCTGTCCAAATGAAATGAGTCAGTCTTGTATTTATACTAATCTGGGCGCCAATCTGGGGTCAACTTTTTATTTTTGGGTCTTCAATTACTTTATTATATTCTTGTGGGGTCGACTTCTTATTTCTAAGTCTTCAACTTCTTCCTAGGGGTTCTGTAATGGTGTAGGTGGGTCTTCTCGTACTTTTTTGTGGAAAATGACTGCCCAAAGTTGCAAATCTCCAACACATGCTTGGTTGTTTGAAGCTCTACCCAATCTCCACTCAAAGGTGTTTTCTTGGTTTCTTTTGAGATTGAGAATGAGCCGCCCCACCCCACGCACTTGCAACCTCTAACTTATCACATTGTTAATTTAAAAAAAGGAATTCATTTTGATTATGCAAGAATAAATTTTAGAAAAAGATAACCTTAACGTGGAATGGAGGCAAGAAATGACTTATTTTTCCCTTTTATTAGAAGGAAGATATAACTTTGCCTTGTAAATAAGGTATGTAATAACTAAAGAAAAGTTGACATTGTGTGTGAATTACTTTCAATCAAAACAAAAACAACCCTTTTATAAGAATAGTCCAAGGAAAATGATGACATCGTTTATGGATCATTGCCATATCCATATCATTTAAATTAAATACATTTGTCATGTCTTGTTGCATAATTGTCTAAACTTTTGTGTTATTTCAGCATATAGCTGTTTAATTATAAATTAAATGTATTTGTCATGTATAATTATATAATTGGCTGGCATTTGTCTAATTATAAATTAAATGTATTTGTCATGTCTAATTACATAATTGTCTGGCCTTTGTATTATTTAAGTGCAAAATTGTCTAATCCTAAATTAAATGTATTTGTCATGTCTAATATTTTTCACATAAATTAAATGTATTTGTCATGTCTAATATTTTTCACATAATTGTGAAATTGATTATGAATCATTATCATGTCACTTAAATTGTCTGGTTGCGTATTTGTCTAGTCTTATGTGTTATTTAATTCATGATTGTCTAATCATAAATTAAATGTCATGTTTAGTTGCGTAATTGAAGTAATAACTAAAGAAAAAAGTTAACATTGTGTGTGAATTACCTTAAGCCAAAAAAGAGAAAACAACCCTTTTATAAGAGTAGTCTAAGGGAAATGATGTCATCGTTTTTATGGATCATTGCCATATCCATATCATTTAAATTAAATACATTTGTCATGTCTTGTTGCATAATTGTTTAATATTTTGTGTTATTTCAGCGCATAGCTGTCTAATTATAAATTAAATGTATTTGTCATGTCTAGTTCTCTCCTTTGTATTATATAAGTGCAAAATTGTCTAATCATAAATTAAATGTCTTTGTCATGTCTAATATTTTTCACATAGCTGTGAAATTGTTTATGAATTATTGCCATATCACTTAAATTAAATGTATTTGTCTTGTCTGGTTGTGTAATTGTCTACTCTTTTGTGTTATTTAAATGCATTGTTGTCTATTATAAATTAAATGTCTTGTCTAGTTGCATAATTGTCTAGTTTTTTATGTTATTTAAGTGAATGGTTGTTTAATCACAAATTAAATATCATGTCTAGTTGCATAATTATAATTGAAGTAATAACTAAAAAAGGTTAACATCTTATGTGAATTATAAGAGTAGTCTAAGGGAAATGATGTCATCATTTATGGATCATTGCCATATTCATATCATTTAAATTAAATACATTTATTATGTCTAGTTGCACAATGTCTAATCTTGTGTGTTATTTCAGCACATAGTTGTCTAATTGTAAATTAAATGTATTTGTCTTGTCTAGTTACATAATTGGCTGTCCTTTGTATTATTTAAGTGCAAATATATCTAATCATAAATTAAAGGTATTTGTTATGTTTAATAGTTTTCACACAGTTGTGAAATTGTTTATGAATTATTGCCACGACACTTAAATCAAATGTATTTGTCATGTCTGGTTGCGTAATTGTCTACTCTTGTGTTATTTAAATGCATGGTTATCTAATCATAAATTAACATTTCTAGTTGCATAATTGTCTAGTCTTTTATGTTATTCAAGTGCATTGTTGTATAATCATAAATTTAGTGTATCTTTCGTGTTTAGTATTTTTTGCATAGTTGTGACATTGTTTATGGATAATTGTCATATTATTTATATTAAATGTATTTGTCATGTCTAGTTTGTTGAGTTATTTTAAGTGCATAGTTGTCTAATCATAAATTAAATGTATTTGTTATGTCTAATTTTTTTCACATAGTTGTTTAGTATCTTTCGTGCACCTTCATTGAAATTGTTCAAGTGCATTCCACCTCTATTGATCATCACAAAACCAATTACAAATAGTATATCTATGAATGTATAACTGCACTGTCACGTTTAATCGTGTCATTGTTTAGTATTTTATATTATTAAAGTGCATATTTGTCTAATCATAAACTAAATATACTTGTTATGTTTGATTGTACTTTTATGTAAATTGCAAGTGCATTCCACCTCTGTTCATCATCACAAGGTCAATATTTTGCTTCTGGTCTAATATTCATTGTAACAATCTTGATCCTAGTATTTTGCTTATGGTCTAATATTCATTGTAACAATCTTGACCCTAGTATTTTGCTTATGGTCTAATATTCATTGTAATCTTTATTATACCAAGACATTTTATTCATTTTGAAAATTTACTTAAATTAGCTTCACTTTTGAGATTAAGATAAATCATAATAAATTTACTTGATTATTCATAATCTTTTCCTCATTAAATCGTAATATACTCATTTGATTATACACAATATCTTATTTGGATCATACCTCTAGCATTGCGATTTGTTAAATATTTTATTTAAATTACTCAAATTAAAAACTAGAAATACAAATTAATTATGAACAATTTGAGGTTACTCTCACTGTCCATATGGACCATACTTCAGCATTGTGATTTGTTAAATATTTTATTCAAATTACTCAAATTAAAAACTAGAAATACAAGTTGATTGTGAACAATTTGAGGTTACTCTCACTGTCCATATTAATAAGAGAAAATACACCACCTTATAATAAACATACAATTTGATATTAAACATCGTTGATATTGTATATTTGAAAAGTCAACTTAATTTTGATGTATATAAAGTAAATGTGCAACCTTACACAATCATTTTTGAGAATTCTAGTATTTTCCGACCATGTATAATCATTTTTGAAAATTCTTATATCTTTCAACCTTTTTTTTGAAGATTTTAATTGATAAATTCTTGATGTTTGATATAATTGAAAAAAATATCTTAATGCATGTGTTTTTCTTACTTTGTAATGGTGGAATGTGGTGGAATGCCTTTACATTGACAACGATGATCAAAGTTCTTTATAAATGTGTTATAGGTGTATGTATTGTAACAATTCTATATATGTATATGTATATTTTTATATATAACACTTCATCTTTAAATTTTTTTTTTTTTTTAAAGAATACCATGCCATACTTATAAAAGCACATGTAATATTTTTTATATATTTTGTATTTCATATTAAATGAGTTCACTTCAACATCATATAATTCCTAGTCACTTATAAACTCATGTCACATATAAGGTGAATTGAAAGTGAACAAACTTAATTTCTTCTTATAAGTTGTTTTTATGTATTTTGGATTTCATATTAATGAGTTGTCATATATGTCCTAGTTACTTAGAAACTAATGTTACATAGAAGGTTGCTATTAACTTAAAAAATTGAAAGTGAACAAACCTAATTTCTTTTCTTAATTCACGATAAGTTGTTTTGTATACAAAGGGAATAGATACAAACAAAATAATAATTATAAAAACATGCAATTCAATGAGAGGTTTAACTTTCCACTTAAGTTAAATGGTTTAACTTTCCACTTAAGTTAAATGGTTTAACTTAATACATTGGAATTATTTTATAATTTTTTTGTATAGTTTTTGACATTGAGGAAATATTATTGATCAACATGAGGCTTAGAAAATTATTTAAAAAAAGAAAATATGATATAAACACATGAGAAACAACAAAGGAGTAAAAAAAAAATTAATGAGATTTAAAAAATTATTTCCAAAGGTAAATATGATATAAACACATGAAAAGAAACACAAGAGACAACAAAGAAATATAGAACCATTGTTTACACTTTAGAAGTTTATATTATTTTCAAAAATATGTTGGAATTAAAAAAATTATGAAATTAAATCCAAAAAGTTATTTAGAAATGATCCTCCTGTTGGGTTAGGACATATTTGGGATCCATCTTTAATGAAAAACATTGTATTAGGACACTTAGAAAACTTGAATGTATTTGCGTGGAAGGTGATATGAAAACCAAAGGAATAGAAAACCAATTGATGAATTTTAAAACATTATTTCAAAAGGGAAAATATGATATAAACACATGAAAAGCAACACGAGAGGTAACGAAGAAGTAGATATCCATTGTTTACACATTAAGAAGTTTATGTTATTTAAAAAAAAATGTTGGAATTAAAAAAAAAATTGAAATTGAATCCAAAAAGTTATTTAGAAATGATACTCTTATTGGGTTAGGAGATATTAGGGTTCCACTTTAAATAATAAGCATTGTATTAAGACAAAAATGAATGTATTCATGTGGTAGATGTTGAGCTCTAAGTTTTTCTCCACATTATGTTCCAAGTATTACTCAATGCAATTGTTGGGGAAATGCTCTTATGTGAAATATTTTTCTCCCAACCAATGTACTTTTAGAGTCTTGAAGATCTACCCTAGGTAAGGTCCTTAAGACAACAACTAGGGTCCTTAAGACAACAACTGAAGCAAGGAAACACTCAACACTCTTAAGTCGATTTCACCATAGACTTAAAACAAAATGTTAGACAATTTAGGTTTGAACACTTTTCATGATAATTGGGGCAAGGATTTGGAGTTTCCATCTCTTATGGGATTATGCGTTTCCTATCATAACAATAGAAGGGAAACATATATCTTAACCCAACATTAATAAAATATTTATCCCTCTCAAGGTTAACTCCAACATAATTGTAGATTTTAACTTTGTACAATATTTATTGCAAACAAATTTTCGGTAAAAGAACAGAAAAGATACAACGAAAAATAAAAACATTACACAGATTTTTTCCCTAGAAACCCAAACTGGGAAAACTAGCATATTCTATATTCATTCATATGTAATACATTGTTTACAATACAATATACATATAGGAGCCAATGGCAACCAAAACCCTAACCCAATGACTTGGATTAGTCAACAACCCTAATTCCTTAACTGGAAATAGAAAACTATCGACAAAAACCATGTGCCGAAAAATCGCCCAACATTGGACATAAAAATTGAGGTAACATGAAAAACGAGACAAATGCGACACGTTTCTTGACATTACTACTTGTGCAAAGAATATAATATATATCCAACATTCTCCCACTTGTTGTTTTCTTTGCATACAGGGGGTTACAAGGTTACATAGTCAACAATCCAGAACAATAATGCCCATGGATCCTCTACACTAAGAGAACTTCTCAGTGCTCACAGATTTTGTTAATGAATCTGCAACATTCTTCAAAGTGTCCACTTTCATTATCAACACTTTCTTTTCTTCAACAATTTCTCTCACAAAGTGATATTGAATATCAATATGTTTTGTCTTTGAATGATAAGCTAGGTTCTTCGCCAGAAAAATTGCACTCTGACTGTCAAAATTTATCCTTACAACTTGCTGTACCAACCCAATATTTGTAACCATATTGCTTCCTTACTTGTATGAGTGGCTGCCATGTATTCAACTTCTGTAGTTGAAAGTGTTATTACAACTTGCTTTTTTCTCATCCAACTTATTGCTCCTCCAAACAGGTTAAACACATACCCACTTGTAGATCTTTTACAATCTAGATCTCCATCTCAGTTTGCATCCACAAAGCCATGTATTTCCAACACTTTGTCCAATCCCGGTCTTCCTTGGTAGCACAATCCATAGCTAGCAATGCCACACAAATACCTGAAAACCCTTTTTACTGCTGTCTAATGCTCCTTCTCTAGTTTTGACATATACCTGCTAAGAACTCCCACTGTGTGTGCAATGTCCGGTCTAGTATAGACCATTGCATACATCAAACTGCCAACAACATTTGCGTATGGAACACGAGACATGTCCTCCTCCTCTTCCTGTGTCTTGGGACAATGATCCACAAATAACTTTACACCAACAAGAATATGAACCTTGATCGGTTTACATTCTTGCATATTAAACATCTGCAATATTGTCTCGACATATTTTCTTTGATTTAACCAGAGTTTCTTTTTTTCTTCGATTTCTTTTAATTTCCATGCCCAAAATGAAATTTGAAGCACCAAGATCTTTCATGTCAAATTTAGAGGACAACTGAGTTTTCACCTCCTGAATAATCTCCTCGTTGTTTCCTATTGGCAACATGTCATCCACATACAAGACCAAATAAATCAAATGATCACCAATTAATTTAAAATACACACAACGATCCTCTTTGTTTTTTGTGAAGCTAAGTCCTAACATATAAGTATCAAATTTTTGATACCACATCCTTGGTGATTGTTTTAAACCACACAAAGGTTTTTTCAGCTTGCATACCAACTCTCTTTTTCCTTTCACAACAAATCCTTCTAGCTGCTTCATATAGATTTCTTCTTCCGGATCCCCATGTAGGAACGCTGTCTTCACATCCATATGTTCTATTTCAAAATCAAATGCAACAACAACAAATAACATAAATATTATAGAAGTTAACTTGGCAACATGAGAAAAAATCTCACCAAAATCAATTTCCTTAACCTGAGAATAATCCTTCGCTACTAACCGAGCTTTGTATTTCTCTACTTTTCCTTCTACATTCAACTTCTTTTTAAATATGCATTTGCTGCCAAGGCTGCCCTTTATTCATCCATGGGTTTTTTCTAGAGATTTCCATCCTTTGAATCCACTGCCTTTTTGACAGTTCTAGGATCATCATCAGTAATAGACAAAGCAAAATTTGAACGGAAACAAGATGGAGTATACCTTTTCGGTATCCTTCTTTCTCGAACTGATCTCCTCAATACTGGAGTATGATGATCTTCTTCTTCTGATTCTTGTTCTTTTGTAGAGTCTGATTCATCATCCTTTAAATAAAACTCTATTTTCTCTGGTTCTTCCTTACTTGGTAGGACTACCTATTTAACAACATCCTTCATTTCTCTAAATACCACATCTTGACTATACACCACCTTCTTAGTTTTTGGGTTCCAAAGCTTATAACCTTTGAGACCATATTTATACCCAATAAAGATACACTTTTCAACCTTCTTATCTAGCTTACTCTTGTTTTGCTTTGGAACATGAACATATGCCTCACAACGAAATACCTTGAGATGTGTGAGAGAAGGCTTCTTACCAGTCCATAACTCTCGTGGAGTCTTGTCATCCAGCTGTTACACATCAAAATTACTCATTAGGATGATGGCCTAGTGTCTTCATTACTAATGTCGCTAGTGTCGCAAAATCATACTGTCATGTTGCCTATGTCGTGTCTCAGATGACATTATCAAGAACACTCAAGAGACACCTCAAAAGATTGGTTTTAAAGAGGAGAAATCATTTGACAGAGAGTACGAGTCTTTTGCCATAGAAACAACCACTAAAAAAAGTCAATTTTGGAAGGAAGTGCTCCCTTATACACTGTCAGGGAGTGCCAATGCTCTGTGACCTCTTTTGGGGGGAGCATTCCAACGCTCTGTGCCCCATTCTGAGGGAGCACTGGCCTTTTTTGAATCAGGAAAGAATCCCTTCATATCTGGAGTTGGTTGGATTCGGATATGAGGTCAAGTCTTAATCTTAGGGAAGATCCACAACTAAAGGAGAATAATTCTCAACTTATTCCAAGAATCTCTTAAGTGGTTAGGCCTCTCCAAGCCTATATAGGGAGGCCTCCTCAAGGTGAAAGGGAGACATTTGTAAAGCATCAAACTTATGATCTCATAAGGGAGATATCATTGAAGCAGCATCATTATGTGTGTGGATTATTTGAGCAAGGGTCTGGACAAAGAGATCTTGGTGAAGTTGTTGCACCTACATCTATGGCTGTAAGCATTTCACTTTGTTTTCATTAATATGAATCTATGCTTGGCCTGTTTTCTTTAAAGTTTGTGTACGTTTCATGAACTTGTTTCTGTTATAGATCCATTATGAAGCTAATCATGGTAGAGTAGGAAGTATGTCTCGTTGTTGTTTCTCATTGTATTGTAGGACCTTCTGAAGAACTTGGAGATCAATATTAGCCTGGATCGAGCAAGGACAAACGTCGGTAAAAGGTATTTACTCTTCTTCCTTCTTCTTCTTTGAATAATTTAGCTTCATGAAAATGAATGTCAGTGTCCATAATAACACTTTTCTATCTTGGTCATAGGGGTTTAGTATCCAAGAGGAAATCCACTTGTCCACAGGGGGATTCTCTTGTAACAAAAATTGGCGACTCCACTGGGGAGGAACTTTGATTTTTGATTCCTTTCCTAGGTCTTGTTTTGGACTTTGCTTATCTTTGACCTTTTTCATATTGTGTCTCTGATTCTTAGAGATGTGTTGATTGGCTCTATACCTCATCTCATACACTTTGAGTTTCTGAGTTTGCTTGAATTTTTTAATTTTTGGATTTTTGGGCATTTTTCTAAATTTTTAGTGGCCAATGCTCCCCTGCCTCTTCTACCAGAGAGTTGGTGCTCCCTGCCTAGCTTACACAGAGCGTTGTAACACTCTGGTGCCTTTGACACCAGAGCGCTGCCCCTTTTCTGTTAAAATATTGTAGGAGCTTAATCTTTGAATTCATTTTCTTGTTGTTTGCACTTACTCAGAGTTCTTACAACCTCTATACATCTTTGTCTTGGCCTTCAACAATTTGATTTCTAAGAATTGATCACCTTTTGTTTGGAATTTTGATATTTTTTCCTTACCTTGAAGTCACTCTTTATCTTTGACGATTTATATTTAACTTACTGTTTTCCTCTCATTTATTTGATTGAGTGAAAGCTTTTGTAAGAAAATTCAAAGGTCTATGCACCATTCCTTTTGATCTTTGAGGTTATCTTGTCCAAGCCTTTTCCCTTCTTTTTGAGTTTTTGGTTTTCTTTTTGCAAGTTTCGTTATCTTTGTTTTTCTTGTTTAATCACGACGACAATATGTTTTTGTTTGTGTGAAGTTTGCTTCTGATTGTCTAAATCTCATTGATCTTAAAGTCTGAACGACATAGGAAGCTTTACATTAGATTGATTATCATTCACACATAAAGCAAAATGATACATTTTGATGATTGTTTTTGGATATTAGAACAAAATTCTATGAAATTTTTAGCATTATACTGGATTTGATTGAGAAAAAATTGATTAAGGATACTGCATCTTAGTGTTTGACAGTGAAACAAACATTTTTCTCCTTCCCTTAAATAAGCATTCATTGAAAGAAAATACTGTTTATCATTTCTTATGCATTTTTTGGGACTTGAGTCATTATTCCATCAAGTTTCACTTTCGTACACCCCTGAGTAAAGAACAACTGCAAAATTAACACTAATTAAATTTGATCTAGAACTTTTTGTTTTTAGAATCTTCCACCAACACTAGACTAGGATTAACACTTTGGATTAAGCTGTGAGTACAACTCTCCAAAGTATTCAAAACAAACATTAGCATCTTACGATATGGAGAGAAAATCCAATTGTCGTATAGGCTTTCTGGGATCCTCCTCTCACACAGGGGCCACGCACGAGGTTGAGTTCGAGAGAGTTACAAAGATTATCCCTCCATGGTTCAATCGTTCGTAGTAGTCATATCATATATTGGGGGTTCTTCTTGAGGTTCAATTGTTTTCATTTGGTTTCGGTGCTTCGTGAATTCCGAATCCGTTTGGGGTGCTCTGGAGTTCTACCGGTCCACTTGTCTTCAGTTCTCTCGAAGGATTTCAGACTTGTTATCCTACCCATACGTTTGGATTGGATTGTCGATTGTACCCGCCCAGGGGCTGATTGCGAGTTGGTGTCCTTAGTAGCCATAATATTTAGGTTCTTACACAAGGTGACGGTGAAGGGAAGTCTCACTATACCTGGAACAGACGTTGGTCAAACTCACTCGTGCTCCTTAGAGGGTAAATCCACAATTACAGCGTGGAAGCTTGCACCAAGGCGTAAGTCCGTTAAGCAGGCCGCCATTGTAACTGTTCGACCTGCTTATATCCTAACCCCTTCTCGACTTGATAACACGACGTTGGATTTCATCACCAACTAGTACGATCATCGAGAGAAGGTTTTGTTTGCTTGGTTTGATTCCTAGATTTTCAGTGTATGCTGTTTCTTTTCGTTAGTCAGCCACAGATTTATTTTTTCGTTCGTTACTTAGCTCAAGAAACATCGACCTTCGCCGTTCACGTAGGATGCAAGGGTTACCCTCGGAAGATCTCGAGAGTTATCTACCTTTGCTTCCCAACTCTTCAGAAGGCCCTCCTGAGGCTCATAATGAACTAGGCTCTGAGGTTGGAAGCACACACTCTCTAGAACAGTTCCAAATTGTTTTCGATTCTTTGGAAGCTTTCAATCAACCCAGCTTTGAGTATTAGGTGAGAACTGCATCTTCTGCGGGTGAACTCCTCTGGATGGGTTGTTGTTATTGAGGAAATTGAGGTATCCACCAGACCTCATGCAGGATCTGGAGTAGAGGATCCCTTTTTCCAAAGTGAATCATTTAGGACCCCGACTCATACTGTTGGAACCTCTGGTTTTGGTTCTGTCCCTTTGACAGTCCGTGATCTATACGGTAACCTAGGAGTGAGTCTCGATCGACCCATGGCATCGCAAGTGCCCGAGACGTCTGTTAGTTATACGATACCTTTAAATCACTTCACTGGTACAACCAATAATGTCATCACCGTTGCAGACCAATTGTTGATTGGTTCTCACTTGAACCCTAGTATCCAGATGGCCCATTCCACTATGGTCCTGCATGTTGCTACAATCCCCATCGGAAATGTGACACAATCCCAAGCTTCGATTGGAACACCACTTAGACCAAATACGTCAGTTCCACTTAGGTACAGAGCTTTGAATCCTTCCATTACCAACACTACCCAGGTTACACCCAAAGGTTCTATCCCTACACCTTTGTTTGGAGGAACCGGTCTTGGTGGCTCTAATATGGTTGGAGTCTCCGATCATTCATTTTATAGTTTCTAGATCCCTCTGGGCACTCAACCTCACGCTAGGGGGAAACCTCCATTTGGGAGTCAAACTCAAATGGAGACACAATCTCAGCTTGGGGGGCAATCTAATACTGGAATCCCTAACCTGTCATATGGACAAAATGTGACACCAAATCCTTGGCACATTCCTTTTTCGGGAAATGCACTATTCCCTGGGGGGCAACATCCTCAAGGACAACAACCTTATCCTCCTTATGGAAAAAATGTCTATCTGTTACAAGGGAAAAACTCTCTATGGCCAAGGGTAAACCACAAAAGACAGGTATGACTGCATAAATCAACTCAATTCCAACATGTGCTATATAAACTAATGTGCAATACGAGGAAGAAGCCTACCTCGATCCAATCATTTGACATCGTTCCACCGTTGAACACTTTGACCCAAAGTCTTACACTTGCAAGAAGTTCTCAACAAACAAGCGATGCAAGTATATAGTGACAATATATAAAATGAGTTAGCACATCAGATAGCACAATCCATTAATAAACATTACAAACATGCCC
>JZKD02S0288449.1:62685-84345 GCA_000966675.3 Picea glauca
AGTCCTCTTACATTTATTATATCTAACTACCATAGTGGACCTTATTTAATAATATAGTGGACCTAGTCCACCTTACATTGAATGAACTCCACTATTATCACTATGGGCCCTCTGGCCCCCCCCCCACTACCTCTCTAGCTACCTTACAACCCCTGATCGAAAGATTCCACCGAGTGTTCAACTTCAACTCATTAATTCACATTCGTTGGATTGTATTAGTGTACCTTGGGAGTCATTGACATTAATGGTGGTTTCCCTCGCGCTTGTTAACGATATACACTAATGACCAGTAATCAAGTGGCTTCTACCATGTTCGGCTTCAACACATGTATTCGCATGGTTAGATTCGTACTATAGAGTGGTGGAGATGAAGACCCTGGATCTTTTCTGACAGATTCAGGTTGTGTTGGAGTATATTCAATTTGTACTATTGCATAGATCCACTGTGTATGTCTCGTGGCTATGTCGTCTTAATTTGAAATTTCTCGTATAGATCCACAGTGTATTCCCGGTGGCTATGCTATATTTTGACGGTATGGATCCATAGTGTATGATTGGTGGCCATGACCTATGTTTACAATGTCATCGGTCTGTGATCTGAGTATGAGAATGCCTACCTCAAAATTAATATATATGATATTGTGCAGATGCTTGGTTGTTCGCAGGTTTCCGATTAGGTGTGCTCCTGGTTTCCGACACACACATGCAGCTTACAAAGTCTTTCGGCTGTCACTGGTTCCAACCTCATACTTTGGGAGGCATTCTGTTACCCATGATTTTGGTTGTCATGATGATGTATTGATGATGGTGTACTCAGGCTCTTCATAAGAACTTTCTCCTGGGAAAAATTACTTTCATCTCTTCCCAGAAAACTCATTTTTTGAAGAAGGTTCGCAGGCTACTAATATATTTGAGTGCGAGAATGACCCATTCTCGCAGGCTACTAATATATTTGAGTGCGAGAATGACCCATTCTCGTAGGCTTCTTTAATCCAGGGTGCGAACTTCTCGCACTGTGTTGAATAGCCAGGGTGCAAACTCTTCCTAAAGCATGGAAAAAGATGAATTCTCGATGTTTCTAGAAAAGAATCTTCTAGAAGAATGGGTTGGCATTCGAATGGTTATCCTTGTACTGGATTCCTTGATATTGTGGGATCATTCTTATTCAAGTAACTATCTTATTCTCTCCTATATATTGAGGGAATTCTCATGGAAAATGTTAAGCAAGATTCATTGGAGAATTGGTGGAAGAATTGTGTGAAGGACTTAGCTTGAACAACAACTTGAAGACTCTAGTAAGTCTATCAAGAGGATTTGATCTTCTTCATGCAAGGATTGAGCAAGTGTGTGTGTTGGAGCCAAGAGCCATCGAAAGGAAGCTTGCGACATCAAGGCTATCGGGTTGTAATCTTTACTTTCAATTAATATGATACAGTGGCATGGCCCTTTCCCATAAAGCTATTCTCACTTTATTGTGTAATTCCTTGATCATACACATAAGTTGACAGTTGAATACATTTTGCTATCTTCACTTTGGTTGGTTTGTGTTGTCTTGGTATTGACCTCACGAGAGCACTAGAGCGAAGTGGGAGCAACAAAGACCCTAGGAAGCGATATAAAGGTATGTTACTTGTTCCTTCCTACTAGCTAATTCAATGGTCAAAACTTAGGGAAAGAGTCATGTCCTGTCCTGTTTTGTTCTAGATCCGGGTGGATTTAGGGAGATCTGTTAGTGTTCGCACCTACCGATTAGTCCGATAATAGTATGACTGCATAAATCAACTCAATTCCAACATGTGCTATATAAACTAATGTGCAATACGAGGAATGATCCTACTTTGATCCAATCGTTTGATGTCGTTCCACCGTTGAGCACTTTGACCCAAAGCCTTACACCTGCAAGAAGTTCTCAATAAACAAGCGATGCAAGTATATAGTGACAATATATAAAATGAGTTAGCACATCAGATAGCACAATCCATTAATAAACATTACAAACATGCCCATGGATGATAATCATATATTTGCAAGATATTGATTGGACGGGAAAGGAGTATTTCTATTAATAATTGATCAACATAAGTATCAACATTACAGATTTCCATGTCAGCACGGTTCGAAACCAAGAAACCAAGTTACTTCCAACTGGGTCTCCACCACTTCAATCCTCCACCAAAGGCAAGCTTATAACAAAGAGATAAAGAGATTCTCTTGACAATAAGGGAAGATCTTGGGGGCTGAACACTGTGTTCAGACTTGAGGGACAAAGGGATACAAACTCAATATGAATTAATTTCTCCAGAGTAACTTTTCTCTCAAAGTTGAATTCTTTCTCTATATTTTTCCATAGCTCAAAATTGTGCTCTTATAGCCTCCAGAATGCAACTGAAGGGCCGAGTCCAAACATTTCCAGTTTATGGAAGGCCAAAGATAAGAGATCTTCTGTTGTGACATGTAAATCCGACCTCATTTTGTATTTTTTGGCACAAATCTTGATATACATGAGATGTAGTGGAGCATCAAGCGTATACGCATCTTGCACAATAGTTGGGAAGCGTATATGTGGAAAAATATATGTTTTTGGATCTGGATTGATCAAAAAGGGGTTGATAAGTCTGCATAGGGAAATGGAAAAAATCTCTCTGTGGAAGATGGCAATGGTGAGACAAATATTTCTATAACACTATCCACCTTATGGGAAAACCCAACAACCGACTTATAATCCTCATAACCCATCAGGTTATCCTCCATATCCACATGTTTCTCAACCATCATCAAATCCTGTTTATTCTAGTCAACAACAACCGAATGTAGGAGGACCTACTAGATATAATTATCCACCTAACCCAGTTTACGTCCTACTGGTGTCCCTATGCCACACCAGTATCATCCTCACGTTAATCGAAAACTACCATTTCTTGTGACTCTGGATCTCCTAGACTTGTCTTGGTTAACCAATGATCCTATATTGCATTATCCTTTTTGGCCAGTCATCCCTGCTAAATTACCTTTTGATATTCCAAAATTTGATGGTAAAGCTGGAGAAGACCCAAACAATCATGTGATGACTTTCCATTTATGGTGTTCATCGAACTCCTTAATGGACGATTCTATCCATTTACGTCTTTTTCAACGAACACTTACGGGCTCAAAAACCAAGTGGTATACCTAACTTCCACGTGGTTCTTTCCAAGATTTTAACTTCCTTGCCATGTCCTTTCTCACTCACTTTCAACTACCCATTCGATATGAGACAGGTACCGAACTCTTGATCTCCCTTCGTCAAAATAAATCTGTGCATATATTTGATCATATTCATGAGTGGAGACGATGACGAAGGTTGATCAAAGCAGTCATTCCTGACCAATTATTGGTGGAATGGTTTACTAAATCACTGTTACCCCCTATTGCTCGTGATGTCGCCATGGGTGGTGTCACCACCGAGGAAGAGGCGATTTCTCGGGCTCAATACTTAGATTTGGTTTATTCCCAATCTGGTACTATGTATGAGTTAATCCCAAATGCTACCCGTAAAAATACCGATCCATCTAAACCGTCATCCACGTCACATGCAGATGGAGTTATCATCTCTGTCAAAACTCAATCTGTTTCCCACTCGACTGGAATGACAAGTCGATCTGCTCCGACATCCACTCCCAGTTCGACCACACCCTCCTCTACCTCCCCCCAAACTCAAATTTCTAAGGTGAATGCAGTTCAATCTGCCCCTTCACAACAATTTGGAGGTAAGAAGAAGACAAAGAACAAACCAAAGAAGAATAATAACATTGAACAACCGAAAGCTCAAAACCCACCACCTGCTACCGAAAAGAAACCACAGTGGAAGCCGAAATTCCCATGTCTTATTTGTGGTGACGATCACTACACCTGAGACTGTCCACATCGCGATGAAGTGGCCAAACTTTTTAAGGGGAATTCCCAACCCACCGTGTTTACTCAACCTTTTCCTCAACAACAATCTATGGTTGCTCAAACCCCCTCTCCAAGGGGCAGTTCCAACCACCCTTCTCATGATGAAGTCTCAACAAGTGCCCATATTTATCTATTCAACGGGATTGATTTAACCACCCGCTCTATGACATACGACACACTAGTTAAACCTGACAAAGGAAAAGTCAGTAACGATACTTTACCGGATTCATCACCATCCTCCGTTAGTCCTCCAACTGTTAGTCCTCTTTCTGGACCACTTCAAATCAAGAAACTTGCATTCGAATCTATCTTACGCCCTCCTAAGAGCACTATCCGTAAATCTACCTTTAATCCTAGTTCACGTGCCGCCTAGAACTACAACATTGTTGAAGATTTGGCTCAAGCACCGTGTGCTATGTCTACGTTAGAAGTTATACAACACTGCCCCAGTCAATGTAGAAGGCTCTTGACTACTATTGGCGCTTTTGATCCTGAGTCGTCCAACAATATCATGTTTAACCTGGACATCTTTACATCTCGACTCTCCCACCAACTTGCTTTCCAAATTGATGTTGTTGTTTACAATCAAAAAATTCACCAAACCATCTTGGATGAGGGAGCCTCTACTTGTGACATGTATTTAGCATGTTGGAAAGGTTTAAAATCACCCGCACTTAACAAATCCCCAATGATGTTACACACATTCGATGGGCAGGGTTTTCATCCCCATGGACTCTTGTAGTCCTTGTCCGTCCAGTTGGGTGGAAAAACTGTCACCATTGACGTCGAGGTGGTCGATGATCCCCTCGATTACAACCTGTTACTTGGAAGAAGTTGGTTTTATGCTATGACTACCGTTTCTTTGTCGGTGTTTTGATGTGTACAATTTCCTCATCAGGGAAAAATTGTCACTATTGATCAATTAGATTTCTGTACACCCGATGCTCACGCTCCCGCTACAAAAAATATTCCATTCTTGGGAGATCATAAGATCACCTTTGAAAGTGTTGGTGTGGACTTGTTAAAAGATTCCACCCTCATGGGTACCTTCCCTGCCCCACTTCCTCCTACCACGCATCATATTGCCACAGTCAATATGATTTCGACTACGACTTATTAGTCTTTGGAATCATCTGATCCCTGGATTGTACCTAGTCCTATAGAGTTCGATGTGATAGTTGAGACCATGCCACTTAGTCCTGCCGAGGCTTCAAATGTTGCTATTCAATCAACCTCTCCCTCTTCGGATGACCAACATCTCTTGGCACCCAACACCTACTCGATGCCATATTTGTTAAATTCCTTGACGTCTGCTTTTGAATACATTTCTCAAATATTTCCATTCGACGAATCTATCATGGAAATGCTTAGCATTGACGACGTACCTTGCGACGATAACCATCATCTATTCTCATTTCTTCCACCTCTTAAAGAAATACAGGAATATATACACTCTATCTTCCCCCTCGATGTTGTCGACTTTCCACAATCACCCATACTTACACAAGATACTCTTTCTAAGGGGAATTTATACAACATTACCTCTACGGTCGTTATTGACATTTCGATCAAGGAAGGTGTCATGGAAAATATTAATCTCGGTGTTAATTGTTCGCCCAAGGAAGTGGTTTCTTATACTGCTTTATTTAAAGAATTCCATGATGTATTCGCTTGGATATATGAGGAAATGTTAGGGATCGATCCTTCGATCGTTGTGCACGAGATTAAAACCTACCCAGGTGTAAAAATTGTTCGACAGAAACTCCGTCCGGTCTATCCTAAGAAGACCACGACTATTAAGGAAAAAGTTGAGAAATTATTGAAATCTGGCTTCATCTATCCTGTCCCTTTGACGAAATGGGTTTCAAACATTGTTTCGGTTACTAAGAAGCAAGGGACCATTCGTTTCTGCGTTGATTATAGGGACTTCAATAAGGCTTGTCCAAAAAAAAACTACCCTATGCCCTTCATCGACCGGATTATTGATAATTGCGTTGGTAGCGTGATTTTCTCTTTCATGGATGGTTGCTCAGGGTACAACCAGATTGACATTTTACCTTTTGATCAACATAAGACAACCTTCATTTTCCCGTGGGGAAATTTCGCTTATCGGAAACTACCGTTTGGCCTCAAAAATGCTGGTGCCACATTCTAGTGGGCCATGTCATACGCTTTCCACAATATCAAACATATTGCAGAACCTTATCTCAACGATTTACCTACACATTCATCCAGCCGATCAGACCATTTTGGTCATCTACGAGCTATTTTTCTTCGATGTCGATTCTACCGCATTCGATTGAACCCACATAAGTGTATTTTGTTATCGAATCTGGTCGACTCTTCGACTTCGTTGTTTCCAAGGATGAGATTCGGGTGGATCCCTTAAAAATTAAATCTATCCTTGCTTTACCTCCACCTAACAATTTGACACAACTTCAAAGTTTGCAAAGGAAAGCAAACTTTCTTCGTCGTTTCATTTGTAACTATGCTGAGATTACCAAAGGATTTATGCGATTGTTGCAGAAAGACACCCCTTTCATCTGGGATGCCACTACTCAACAATCTTTTGCTGCTCTTAAGCATGCATTGACTAATGCACCTCTGTTGCATCCTCCAAATTATACGCAGGACTATATCCTTTACTTAGCAGCCTTTACTTCCACTATTGCTATGGTGTTAGTTCAAGAGGACCCTATCGGTGAGGAACACGTGATATATTATTTGAGCAAAAGTCTATCTGTTCCCAAGCTTCGATATTCACATATTGAAAATTTGGCTCTAACAGTCGTCATCGCTGTCCAGAGATTCTGTCATTACATTTTTCTACACACCAACACAGTTATCGTGGACTCTAACCCCATGTATCACATTCTGACACGTCAAGTTATTGGGGACAAATATTCTAAATGGATCGTCATCCTTCAAGAGTTTGATCTTGAATTTGCTATGTCCAAAGCTAAAAAATATTTGGTGTTTGCGGAGCTTATCTGCGACTTTCCCCATGTCGATGAAGATACTGAGCCCATATATTCTCTCCCCGATGAGACTCTGTTCCTCATCAGAACATTCAACCTTTGGTATGGAGATATCCTTCTTTATCTCCAGACCCAACGTTTTTAGCCCGATATCTCTTGTGAAGAGCGTCGTCGTATTCTCCATCATTCCCGTCGCTACCTTATCATCGGTGACACTTTGTATCACCGTGGTATTGATACTATCCTATGACGATGTTTGAATCATGAAGAGGCTGAATGCATTCTTAATGTCTGTCACCTTGGAGCCTATGGTGGTCATCTTTTTGGGATGGCTACAACTCAGAAAAGCTTACGTGCTGACTACCTTTGGCCCTCTATTTTTCAATATTGTATCGAGGCAGTCAAAAAATTCCCACCTTGCCAAGTGTTTCATAAAAAGGCACGCACCCACCCTGCTCCGCTGCATCCCATTATTGCCATCGACCGTTTTGCCAAATGTGGCATTGATTTCATGCAGTGTAAGCCTACCTTAGCCGGGGGGCATGGTTACATCATTGTTGCCGTCGATTACTTCACAAAATGGGCTGAGGCTATGCCTACCTTTATGAATGATGGCTGTAATGCAACTCTTTTCTTCTTCAACCACATCATTACTCGATTTGGTGTTCCACAAGCCATTGTCATTGATCATGGTTCACACTTTCAAAACCAGATGATGAGTGAGTTGCATGCCAAACTGGGTTTTCTCCATGAGAACTCATCCCCGTACTATCCTTAAGCAAATGGACAAGTTGAAACCATAAAAAAGGTCCTTAAAACCATGATTCAACATATGGTAGGGGAAAACAAGAAATCTTGGCATCTACAACTTTTCTCTTCTCTCTGGGCTTACCGTACTTCAATGAAAACTGCTACTGGATTCAATCTTTTCTAGCTAGTATATGTTATAGAAGCTATTTTACCGATCGAGTGCGAAATTCCTTTGTTGAAACTCAAAGTAGAACTCCTGCCTCATACTTCTGCCGAAGAAGAATGCTTCTTACACCTGACTAGGTTGGATGAAACACGTCGTGATGCCGCTCTCGTTAATGAGACATATCAAAAGAGAATCAAGAATCAATACAACAAATCTGTCCACCCTCGTGCTTTTGTAGAAGAGGAGACCTAGTCCTCGTTTATGACCAGGCTCATGATAAGTTAGGGACAAGTAAGTTGGAACCTCTATGGAATGGTCCTTACATCGTGAAACATGTTTTACATAGAGGCGCCTATGATCTAGTTGACTACGATGAAATCTCCTTGGGTGAGCCTCGAAACGGGCTTTACCTTAAGAAGTACTATGCATAGAAAATCTAGCATGCGTGCTTTGTACACTATTGTATTTTAGTTTGGTGTGTCTTTTCTTTTGCGTGCTCGAGTTTTTGCCTTAGCTTTTTATAGCATGTCTTGTGTTTTCATGCGCATATGACATATTCCTTTCCTATATTTGTCGGGTTTGCGGATGGCGCTATTTGACACACCCAAAACGTTGCTTCTACAACTTGGGTCGTTTACCACTCTGATGAGTTGGTGAGTTCAGGAGGTATTTGCTTAGGATAGACAACTAACAACATGGCAGAATATCATGCTGTCATCAAACTTTTAACCGAAGCCTCCTCCCTAGGTGTTTCTCGTATGATTGTTAACCTAGACTCTCAACTCATGGTCTGTCAACTTAATCGAATCTACGCTATTCACAATCCTATCCTACTACGTCTCCACTTACGAGTTCTTCATCTTGAAGGAATGTTTGATTTTATTGAATACAAACACATACCAAGAGAACTCAATACCATTTCGGATTCGTGAGCCAATTACATCATGGATCGGTATCTCACACATAGATAATATTTCATAAAGGAAATAAATCATAAATCACATGTAAATTAAAACACATCACATTAAAAACATCATTTAGGCACTGCAAAAACTTGGATATGTATATATATATGGCGTGACAGAAAATGTTTGATTACATAAAAAAAGTACATAGAAAGGCAAAATGTTGGGTCCTCATGCCCATAACATCGTCATAAAGACTATACAAAAATTATCAGTGAGGTCCTAGTCCTCCCGCATCACATTGTGCTCTAAGTAGCACACCAACGCACATGCTACTTGTCTAAGTAAAGAGTTAATACTCTCAGGGACTCCCACTGTGTGTCTCTACAAGTGTTAAGGTACGTTCTCCCTCTCAAGAGGAGGGATACCCGTCGTAAGACCACAAAGGTTTGTATCCACCTCTTGGAGACCCCCTGCCGCTACTGCTATCTGAGCATCCCCGCGGTGCCCCAATGCCGGTATCTCTACCGGACGTGTTGCTCCCCTGTCTTCATGATGGAACGATACATCCGTTAGAAACTCTTCTATGTACCCAAAAAAATAATATAAGTTTTAAAATAAAAAAACACTTGACAAGATCATTTTTGGTTTCTTCCTTGATGCACCCCAGTCCACCCCATCTGGAAGGAGAAGGTCCATGCTTCCCTGGAAATCCACTCCGGTGTATGGGAAGTATTTTATCACGATCAATTGGCGTCCCATACAAGTGAAGAAGTCACCAGTGAACTAGAACTCTGTCTTTGATTCTAATCTCGGAGACAGGCTAGTCCATCGCTCCATACGTGGTTCTCCCACTGGCCGTACTGCTAATGCAATCTGAGGTTGCATCTGAGGAATGCGTTCTAAGAAGAATGAAACCAAGAATGAACCATACCTAAACTGCTTCTGCTGCTCTACTCTGCATCTCGTAGTCTGCTCCTTCACATTCTGAAGGAACCCTGCACTCCAGTTAAACATTGTTGTCTCTAGACACTGTAAACCATAGGCCACCTGTGATCTTGAAACTAGGTGCGAGCTGGTACTTCCCATTATACTTGTAATGGAAAACATAATGGACCGAAGAGGTAGATCCCTAATGTCTTTGATTGCGATTCTACCTCCCACTAGTCTCGCTCTTGGGACACAATGGTTTGCCAAGTACTCATCTACAGGCTCGGGAAGTGACCTCTGTCCAGATAAAACTATGGGGTCCCCTCTTTTCGAGAGGTCTGTCAGGAAGTACACATCTTCCAACTCGATGGTAAGAAGATGCGTTCCAATTTGGAACCCTTGTTACGCAACGTTCCATAGCCCGATCATATGCTCGAGAAGAAGGATCTCTTTCTTCATTTTTTGCATTTTGAAGAACTTGAGGAGACCGCAATTCCTCAATGCCACCCTTGATCGAGGACTTTGCAAGGTGTCCACATCATCGAGATCATGCTCTCTTTATTTCCACTCGATCATGACTTTTTTCGAAGATACCTGCAATCATCAACAACCAAAATTCATTAGTCATGCTTTTTCGACAATTTTTGAGCAAATGAAAACTTTTAAAACAAAATTGTTTGCTCTTTCTATGAGGCCAATGCCCCCTTTATATGCACATTAGGGTGACAAAACCCCCTCACAATTTCCACCAAGGCGCTCTAAAAATTAAAATGCTTCCCTGCACGTTTTGAGAAAGTGCTAGCCGTTTTGGGAATTTTTTCTTGTGGTTTTTGGGCAGGGCCCCCTCCACCACTACATCAAAGCATTGGCGCACCTTCATCAGCTTGCACAGGCTCTTACAAAATCGGACGACACTCCCCCACTAATTCTATAGGAGTGGCAAGCCCTTTTGGTTGCTTGAGACAACCCAGGGCATCAATTTTTGTACCCAATTATAGCCTAAAAACAAAATTTGAACCGTACAAATTAGAGAGAGGAAGAAGGGCACTAACCTAGTCCAAATGGCGAGGAAAATAACTGACCATAGCTTCGGCACTGAGCAATGAAAGATTCACCCTCCAAAGCACAAATTCTCCACCGCTACAAATCTTTGCACAAATGAAATGGTAAATGATATTTTTACCCCTTTTTATTATTATAAATTTCATTTTTTCCTAAGATATAGTTATTTTTGGGTTTTGAAAAATATTTTGGAGGCCTTATTAATACCCTAGAATACAGTTTTGACATTGTTGGCAGGTTTCAGAGAATTTTTGTTCATTTTTCATCTTGTCACATTCACGAGCATAGTCTTAGTTTGTTCTCAAGCTCGAAAAAACATAAGAATGCACCGAGCAAAATTTTATCTCTTTTTCGGACTCGCATGGATACACTAAAAAGGAACCCCCTGGAGTCATCTTTAAGATTTTTTTAGACTCTCTAAACGTGAAAAGATTGTCGAGTGATCTTTCTTCCTTTCCCACTCGTTAAATTTTTTGAAAGGGAGTCTTTCGAGTGATAATTTATCTCTTTTTCGGCCTCGCAAGATGATAATTACGAAAAAGGACAACACTGGAGTCATCTTTAAGTTATTTTCAGACTCTCTAAATATGAAAAACCACCGAGTTTACCTTCTCTGGACTCGTTAAACAATCATACATTGAAGGGCCCATACGGGACCAAACCCTTACTTCTTCCAGTTCGTTAAACAAAGGAAGAGGGACTTACCGAAGGTGAGTTATATCGAGGATGTGTTACCCTCCTCGAGCTCGTTAAATAAAAAAGAGGTACTCGTCTATCTGGATAAGGGAAAAATTGAAGGAAGTAAGCCAAACAGTTTTTGAGAACATTACCAGTAACTCTTACAATTTCCCTTGAACACGACATTTTATCTTTGCACGCATTTTTCCGCTGAACCTCTGCACTAAACCAATCCTTTGAGTTTCCTTACTCCTTTGGGTCACCCAATGAAAGTCACAGTATCCACTGCATTATTAATTTTTGGTCCATGTCAAGTTTTCTGCTGTCATGCCTTAGTGTTCAAGGGAAGCATCTGCCTCAAGAGTCAACCATCACAAATTCCTGTTTCAATACCCGTGTCAGTCCATGTTCATTTGATCCACCAGTTACATCTCTTTGTCATTTTCCTGTCGTTGATGTGGGATACACCAAGGCCCTCCTTCGACGAGTCTATTCCTGTCGACTTCAACACATTATCTAGGAACTAGACTTAGAAACTAGTTAGTACCTTGGGACCTGCATGCCTCAATGGTAAGCCTCCTTGCATCTGACAGTGGGTTTACATCATTGACCTCTGATAGGATGATTCCACGGATGTTCGATTTCAGCTCATCCATTCACATTCATTGGAATGTAATAGAGTACTTTGGGAATCATTAACATCAATGGTGATTTCCCTCGCGCTTGTTAACGGTTTACCTCATTGATCGGTAATCAAGTGGTTTCTGCCATGTTCAACATCAGGACATCTATTCACATGGTTATATTCGTACTACATCAGGATCGGTAAGAAGACCCTGGGTTGAGTCATCACTATTATATGTACTTTGCCCAAGTTGTGATGAAATTTCTTTTGAACATTGATACATATACTGTCACATAGATCTACTTTGTATTGGTCGTGGCTATGTCTTGTCGTTTTGTAGATCCACTATGTATTCTTCGTTGCTACGATCAGTTCAGGTCATAGGAGTATATATCCACATTGTATCTTCAGTGGCTATACCTTTTTGTCAATATAATTATGGATCCACAGTGTATTTTATGGCGGCCATACCTTGAAAGTCTTTATCACTCAAGCATAGGTATGCTTGCCTTGGGTTTGAAACATGTCATAATATTTGTTTGATGGTTGTGTGCAGCTTATTCCAGGTTCTCTGAGTCCATACCCTTTCTTGAAAAAGTCTACAAAGTACTTCAGTCATCAGTTCCCGTCTTCTAACTTTACACTTTGGGGGGAAATCTGTTACACATCAAAATTACTCATTAGGATGATGGCCTAGTGTCGTCATTACCAATGTTGCAAGTGTTGCATTTTGACCACAAGTGTCACAAAATCATACTGTCATCTTGCTTATGTCGTGTCTCGGACGACATTATCAAGAACACTCAAAAGACACCTCAAAAGACTGGTTTTAAAGAGGATAAATCATTTGACAGAAGGTACAAGTATTTTTCCATAGAAACAACCACTAAAAATATCAATTTTGGAAGACAACGCTCCCCTATACACTTTCAGGGAGTGCCAACACTCTGTGACCTCTTTTGGGGGAGCATTCCAACACTCTGTGTCCCATTTTGAAAGAGCACTGGCCTTTTTTGATTGGATTTTTGGATTGTTGAGAGAAATCAGGGAAGAATCCCTTCATATCTGGAGTTGGTTGGATTCATATCTGAGGTCAAGGCTCGATCTTAGGGAAGATCCACAACTAAAGGATAAGAATCCTCAACTTATCCCAATAATATCTTAAGTGGTTAGGCCTCTCCAAGACTATACAAGGAGGCCCCCTCATGGTGAAAGGGGAGACATTTGTAAAGAATTAAGCTTATGATCTCATAAGGGAGATATCAATGAAGCATCATCATTCTGTGTGTGGATTATTTGAGCAAGGGTCTGGACAAAGAGAGATTGGTGAAGTTGTTGCACCTACATCTATGACTATAAGCATTTCACTTTGTTTTCATTAATATAAATCTATGCTTGGCTTGTTTTCTTTAAAGTTTGTGTATGTTTCATGAGCTTTTTTTTGTTATAGATCCATTATGAAGCTAATCATGGTAGAGTAGGAAGTATGTCTCGTTGTTGTTTCTCATTGTATTGTAGGACCTTCTGAAGAACTTGGAGATCAATATCAACCTGGATCAAGCAAGGACAAACGTCGACAAAAGGTATTTACCCTTCTTCCTTCTTCTTCTTTGAATAGTTTAGCTTCATGAAAAGGAATGTCAATGTCCACAATAGCATTTTTTTGTCTTGGTCATAGGGGTCTAGTATCCAAGAGGAAATCCACTTGTCCACAGGGAAATTCTCTTGTAACAACAATGCTGATGAGGGTGATCTGTTGACCAGGTAACATGCAATACCCACTGCCTCTGCCTAGAATTCTTTCCCTAACCCGACACCACTGAGCATGCACCTTGCTTTTTCCATCAACGTCCTGTTCATCCTTTCTGCAATTATATTCTCCTGAAGTTTTTATGGAGTAGTCTTCTGCCTTTCTATACCGCACTTCTTACAAAATTCTTCAAATTCATCCCCGCAAAACTCTCCACCATTATCTGTCCTCAACACCTTAATTCTTTTCTTTGTTTGATTCTCAACAAGATCCTTAAACTTTTTAAACTTGTCAAAGACTTCAGATTTATTCCTGAGGAAATATATCCAAGTATTCCTCGAGAAGTCATCTATAAATGAGACACAATACACAAAGTTTCCCAATGATGGGACCAACACAGGTCCAAAAACATCACTGTGAATTAGCTGTAAAATTCTTTCTGCCCTCGTTGTACTTGAGGGGAATCTTGCCCAATTCTACTTCTCATATTTACAATGTTCATAGAAATCAAAATCCAGAGAGTAGTTAAACATACGTTCAACCATACCTTTACCTTGTAGTAGTTGAAGACCCTTCTCTCTGATATGCCTTAGTCTTTCATGCCACATCTTAACCTTTTCTCCAGACACTTTAGGAGTTATTTCTTCTTGAACTTCAATATCAAGAACAATGTAACTATTACACCCATCACTAATAGTGCTTCCTTGTAGTTTATACAGAGTTCCAAACCGAACTTCCCTCAACAACACCATTGCTCCTCGAACCATTCTGCAGGTTTCCTTTTCAAATATTGTTTTTATTCATACATCGTCCATTTTTATTACAAAAATCAAATTTCTGGCCAATTATAAGATGTGTAGAACACCAGGTAGTGTGCTAATCCTTCCATATATGAGCCTCAACTTGACTTTTTCTCGACCTATGATTCTGGTTGTTGAGTCATCATCTTGGAAAACATTACCTCCATCATACCTTTTATATTCACAGAACCAATCCCTGTGAGGATTCATATGAAAGGATGCACCTGAGTTAACCAACCATGCCTCATGATTTGCATGTGTGATTGAAGAAGCTGAGTACACATCCCCTGCTCCTTCCTTGGAGGCCTGTTCTTTTGTAGAAAGAGAATCTTCAGATCCCTTCTTTTTCTCAACTTTGGATCTACATTGCTTCTTGTAGTGCCCTTCTTTTCCACATCTCCAACATACCTTTACAAACTTTTCAGGAGATTTAGATCTACACTTAGACTTAGATCTCCCACTTGAGAACTTAGATCTATTTCTTTCCTGAGAGCGTCCTCTTGCAAATAATGCTTCTGTGCTCTATCCTTCCATACTATTCTATCTCATCTCCTCCAACAACAAGGATGAGACTACTTCATCAAAATTCAAGGCAATTGTATTGCTACCTATGGCCACAACTAGACTATCTCACGAGTCTGTAAAGAACACAATAAACTTATACACTTGTCTTCATTTGAAATTTTAATCTCAACATATACTAACTGATTTACCATAGTATTGAAGGTGTTCAAATGCTCTGCCACCAAGTCTCCATCTCTCATCCTCAAGTTATACAACTTCTTTCTCAGGAATAGTTTATTTACTAGGGACTTAGATTGATACAACTTCCCAAACTTATACCATAAATCCTTGGTTGTAGCTTCCTCTAACACATTCAATAATACTGAATCTGAGAGATAGAGTCAGATTGTGCTCTTCACTTTCTGATCCAACTTTTTCCAGTCATTTGCTGAAGTTCCTGTAGGTGTAGTACTTTCATCTACTGTGATCCACTGATCTTTGTCCACAAACAGATATTCCATCTTGAGCTTCCCTAGATCAAAACCTTGCCCATTAAACTTCTTGATCTCTATTTTCGAATTGTTTGCCATTTCTTTTCACCTGAAAAATCAATACCACAGATCTCCCACTGCAACAAGGTTTATCACAGTCTCGAGCCAAACCCTTGAACACAAAGGCGTCCCCATGAAACCAACATAGCTCTGATACAAAATGTAGATTTTAACCTTGTACAATATTTACTGCAAATGGATTTTTAGTAAAAGAACATAAACGATAGAATGGCAAATACAAACATTACACAAATATTTTTCCCCTGGAAACCGAAACTGGGAAAACCAACCTATTCTATATTCATTCATATGTAATACATTGTTTACAATACAATATACATATAGGAGCCAGTGGCATCCAAAACCCTAACCCAATGACTTGAATTAGTCAATGACCCTAATTCCTTAACCGAAAATAGAAAACCATCGGCAAAAACCATGTGTCGAAAAATCGTCCAACAATGGACACACAAATTGAGGCAACACAAAAATGAGGCAAAATGAAACACATTTTTCGAGGCAAAAACAAAGAATATAACACATACCCAACAATAATAACCTCAATGCTCCCCTCAATGGTCCTACTCAACCCTTATTTTCCTAGGAAGTTATCATATTTACCAACCCTAATGCCCATGTCAAACACCTCTAGGTCACATTATTATCACTTGTGGCTAAAACTTAGTTATAGATTACTAATAAGGTTTGAAAAATAATTCCCCCATGGTCTTAACATTTGGTTTCCCAATGATTACAAGGAAGATTCCAAGGATGACTAGGATTAAGGGATCCTCATGGGAGGGATGAGGTGCCTGGTTCATCATTGCTTAGAGTAGTTGGGTTGAACTTGACATCTCATTGACATTAATGCATGTCTTGACATGAATAAAATGGGTATGATAATTGATAAAAAACTTGCAATTGCATTGCCGGTAATGATCCAATAATATCATTGTGATTATTTAATTGTCATGTTTGGTTTATTTAAAAAGTAGATTTTTACTATCATGGGAAGCTATGTTTTTTAATAATTTATGAGCAAAAATAATTTATGATTAAGTTATTAGAGAATTTCATGAGCACTTGTTGATGTAGGATTGAAATTCAAATGTTATCCACATCACATCAAAAAGGGAAAAAAAATTGGGGTAAACTTTTAAGCTACAAAATGAAAATGAATTTTGTAAATGAATATTGCATTATAGAAATCTAAATGAATTTGTTTAATAATGTAAGGCTATATATATATATATATATATATATATATATATATATATATATATATATATATATATATATATATAGGTAAGATAAATGAAGAAAAAAATAAAATTAAATAACTTCAGGGAAAAATGAATGGTAGTTTAAATTTGAAAATGCTCACATAAAATAAGAACAATATGGGCAAGTTTTTTTTTTTTTTAAATACGATGCTTGTTAAGTTTTATTTTTATTTTAAATACGATGTTTGTTACATGTACATGTAATACAATGTAAAATAAAGTATTGTATAATGGTATTAGTGAAAATTGAAGGCCAAGAATATGGAGGATATGGAAAAATAATAAAAATGCAATATGAATATGAACTTTGGGTCATAAAATGGTTGTTTGAAATATGAATACTATAGATGTGATTTATTTCAGGAATGAATATTTATCACATGATTTAAAGTATAAATCAAGGGGAATAAATAGATTATAATTGACTACTATATATATTTATATATAGTATGTGAAATTGAAGGATAGGGATTAAGAAAGGAGGATTATAGATCCAACACATAGAGGAAATCCCAACCAAATCCTAGTTGTACATGGGATTTGGTTCACAATAGATGATGAGGATGTCCAATTGGTGGACTACTTCGACGATCCTTTAGAAGAGATCAATATTTTTGAGTGTTTGGGGTAAAATTTGATTGGGAAGGCCCTTGATTTGTCTTCTAGCTCTGGTGGGAAGGGTTTTGTGGAAGGTCCCTTGGTGGCAAATGTTCATTGGAGATTGTGACATAAGTGGGTTGAAGGGCATTGTACAAGGAGAAATCCGAGGTTGATGTGATTTCTTATATTGGAACAAATGCACAGTAGAGAGTACTTAAAGAAGTACAAGCCTCCATTGGTGGCTCGAGCTTGGATGGTTAGAGGCATGATGGTCAATTTAAGATTGTTCTAGATTTTGATGTCACATCAATCAAGGGTTTTGGGGAGAAGGATTATGCATTTAACGTTCATTCTTTTGTTTAAGCTAGTAGTGGTTAGAGGCTTTAATAACATACTTGATTCAAAGCAGTTGGGTAGTGGAAGAGGTTCCATTGGAAATAATTTTGAAGGACAATTCCATCTAGGTGGTAAGAGGGATTCCTTGCATGATGGTTGTAGGTGGAGTGGTAGGTTGAAAAAGGTTGAAGAGGATAGTAAAAAAGCCCGAGGGGATTAGGATGGTGGTGCGAGATGTTGTGAAGGTTCAACAAATTATGGGATTTATAGGAAAATCTCTAGTGGGAAAATTTTTAGGGAGGCACATCATAGTGGAAAACCTAAACACATAGCTCCTAGGACACTATTGCCTGATTTTGGGCTACATACCATCATATGATATTATGACCAAAGGTTGGATTGGTTTTATTTTTCATTCTTATAAGTTGATACTATCATCGGTGGGAAATGGTTTTGGGGTAATTCCTATTTGTCCCTGAAACCTTGGCATTTGTGTTTCAATTTGAAGTTGAAAATAAAATACCCATTCGGGTAAAATTCCCTAGATTACCTTTAAGTTTTGATCGGATGATTTTGTTAAGGATTAAGGTAATATGCTTGGGAAAAACCATAATGGTATATATTGATTTAAAAACTAGTGTTCATAGGTTAATGTAAAAGGTGTTGATGGATATTGACATCAAATTTGGACTAGTGGAAGGTATAGACAACATTGCAGGTGATTCAGTTCATTCACATGACTATTCTAACATCTCCTTTAAATGTGCAAGATGCCATGCATATGGCCATCTTGTTGTCGATTATGTGTGGTCCTTTTGACATGTTTGGAACGAGAAATCTATCATGTTGAAGTGGGTTTGAAGGATGTGGGGATTGATGGGGAAAAATAGACATTGCGACATTGTAGATTAGTTAGGAAGTGGGTAAAAATATGGAGTCTAGAGTTATGACGAAGGAGCATGAATATCACGTTAAGGCGATTCTTGTTGATGAGTTTTCACAAGGTGGTGTAGTAAAGGACCTCTAGTTAGATGGATTGCTAAAAGGGGATAACGACATCAATTCAACAATGGTCACATCAAAGGTCGATGTGGGATAATCACAGACTTAGAAGGCAGTAGATGAACCTGATACGACTGGTAAGTTATCAAATCCTAATGAGAACATATTTTTTGTACAAATCTTTTTTCACTTGAATGTTAGCCTCTTTTGACTAAGGTGGTGGGAAATCCCAATAGAAGGGGAAAGGGGAAAAAGGGAGGGAAAATCCATAACTCCCTTTCCACATTGTTTGAGGATGTTCAATGGGTCTTTAGTAATGAGGAAAAGACCCAATTATTGAGTCTTTTCTTGCTTGGAAGGTTAGTAATGGTACTCAAATAATGCTAGGAGCAGATGCAATTATGGGTTGTGGTAACTATATTTTTCTTCCTCAAGCACTAATTATCCACATGTAGGAATGAGGTATATTCTCACTTGATCAAATTGCAAATCTTGAGACCAATGATATTTGGAATCAAGGTTGGAAGTTAGTTGCGAAGCTACGCTTAGTAGGTGGTTATGTTGTTTCTTGGAATAGTTTCATGAGTGAACTAGAGAGAAGCCACACAAGATTGAAAGACAAACCCGGTGAAGTGGTATGGGCTAAGAGCAAGGATTCCGGGGTTGATATAGTCAAAGAAGGTTATACTTCTTTGGTAAAAACTAAGATTATGGATAAGGATTGGCGGTGGACCGAAATTTGGCAGCACAAGACTCGAAAGAAGACAACGATGCATATGTGTTTAGTTTTAAAGAAAAAAAATTCCATCCTTGGAATTTCTATAGAAAAAAGGTTGACATGGTCCTAGTCTATGTGCGGCGTGTATGAAGAGTGATAAAACAAGAGAACACCTTTTCCTACATTGCCCATTTGAAAAGCATATCTAGAGTAATATTAATAGATGGCTAGGTATGCAAGATACATAATCAAGTAATTCTTTTTATTTATGCATGAAAACTTGGTTTCAGAGAAAATAACTCAAAATTTTCATATATATTCCTTTTATTATAGTTTGGGGTGTTTGGTTGACTCAAAACTGTACCATCTTTGAAAATTGATAAGTGAAGTTGTTCCAAGTTTTCTCACAGATATGTGCTATTTTTTCAATTGTTTAAGGTGTCTCCATTTATTCCTTTTCTTAGACAAGTGAGTGAAATTTTAATTGACAAATGGCATCCTTGATATTTCTTTTATGGGGCCTAGAAAGGATAGGATTAGACCAACAATATTGGAGGCATTTTGTACTTTGGTGACAATAACCATATAGAGAAAATCTGGGTCCCAGAACTAATGATTATGCTGAGTTGATGTCCATGAGAGATCTTATGAAGTTGAATTTGGAACGAGGCATTTTACAGATTCATATTTATGGTGATTCACAAGTGGTTATAAAATGTCGGATGAACAACAAACTTCATACTCAAAATTTAACACTAATTGCTTTGGAATGACAACTCAAAGAAAATTCAAATCTGTTTTCGTATAGATAATTGAACACTTTGGATGATGCTTTATTAAAGGAGGGCTTACAAATAGTCCCTGGACATGTTCATTTGCTAGAATTATTTGAGGGTACCTTGACTGAGTCAAGGATGGATTTTTAAAGTATTTTATTTTCATCTACTATTTAGTTAGTGATGATAGGTTGATTGTTTTTTTAAGAAAAATATACAATAATTATATCCATGGAAGATTGCAATATATTGCTTTTGGAGACAATTTAGTTTTGAGTTTATTAAGATTTTTTTAATCTTAGGAGATTGCGATGATGATAGTAATGTCTACCAATGACAATGTTTAGTGAGTGTGGATTATGGAACACATATTTCCACTATATTTTATAATGTGATAAGTGCACCTTTAGAATGTATATTTCATTATACTCGAGAACAAATATGCACTTTTTTATTTGGAAAAAAAATATAGTATGTGAAATTATTGAGAAACATATATGTAATAAGTGCACCTTTAGAATGTATATTTCATTATACTCGAGAACAAATATGCACTTTTTTATTTGGAAAAAAAATATAGTATGTGAAATTATTGAGGAACATATATGTAGGGAGTTCATGTTTGTTGCATTTGGAAATTGGTCTATATCCACTATGTTTGGAAAGATAAGCATCAACATTGGTTAGATTTAGAAAACTATACAAGGGTCAACTTCTATTACATTTGTTTTTCATAAAACTAATTAAGTTGCATGCTCAACTTTTCAGTAAATGAATTTATAATATCACACCATTCATTCTTAAAGGTTTCCTTAAGAAAAAATAAAATAACATCAATCCATTTTAAATCTTAGATTTGTTACACATCGAGAGGCATTAAAAATATTCAATGCAATTTTCTAACTGTTAAAGTATCCAAGCATTTATGAAGCAATTGGAAAATATGACCTCATTTCTTTACTTTGCTTATACATTTTGCAACTGTAGCTATTTTTAGGTGCACTTTCAATATTCATGAAGGAAATACATAAACAAAATTAATGAGGGAAATTATTTTTTCAATATATAAAAATAAAAAGGAAGGTTTAGACTTTCATGGTGAATCTCCATCTCTTAATGGGGAAAGTGAGCATGCACCATTGAAATTAACACCTTAATATATATACACATACACCACCTTAGTATAGGCATTTGTCTAAGTAATTTCCCCAAAATAGGGGCACATTAGGAATGAAAGGAAGGTTTAGACTTTCATGGTGAATTTCCATCTCCTAGTGGGGAAAGTGAGCATGCAAAATTGAAATTAACACCTT
>JZKD02S0288449.1:92482-106098 GCA_000966675.3 Picea glauca
TAATCCAACAAACTCATAATCTACCATGGTCAACATCGATTTGATACTGCTGTAACGATATGCATAAGATTCCTGTTGTTTCAATCAAAAACCAATATGGAAAGGTTGTTACGATATAGTCAAAATGAAAAGTGCATAACAGTATTAACCATCTTTGCCATAGATTTAGATCGTTACATAGTCAAAATTCAATAGCATTGATAACCATAAGCTCGGTAGCAATCAAATAAAATCGGGTTCGAATCAAATATAGAACAACTCGTCATCCTGGGCATGATCATTTCCATTTTACAAATCCCTTCGTAACCGAATATCCATTGTCATTTCCATTCAACAGAGAACAGGGTCGACAGGCCACAACGAATTGACTGGCTGGGGCTTGCATGACTGTTACGATTTGTATCAATTCACGATTTGGGTAAATATAAAACAAAACCTTTTTTAAACATAATCCAAACCGTATCCGAGCTGGTCAAAGTCATATGTAAACAAATAACCATCGTTTACCCATCATGTGCATCATAACCAATTCGGATCAAAACATAGATCGTGTTTCAAAATTAGAAAAGCAAAATAGTTTGTGTCTATAATAGATGCAACAGAACATTCAATTGCAACCAATCTAAAACAATCAAATCCACATTATAATTAATAGGATCAAATCAAAACTAAAACGATAACGAGATTCGATTTATCAAAATGAAATTATATACAACAATGCATGCTTATGTGTCAACACCAATCCACGCTGTAAACAGAGCTTATGTGTGTGTCACATATAAACAGGGGACAATCATACCAGCGAGGTTGCTCGGGCTATGCGAATTTCGAATTGACGATTGTTGTAGCCGACTCGACGTTCTTGAATAGAATTGAACCTGTTGTTCGCTGTCTCTTGTCAGTGGGTTGCACCTTCGCTTTATGACTGGTGAGATTTGCCACTTGATCTTCCAGAGCATGAATTCTGGATTGCAACATCGACACATCTAAGTAGTATCTTTCCAACCATAAGCCACACTGATCGCATCGTGGAACAACTGGTTGAGAAGGAGAGGGTTTCGACGAGTCACCGAGGGTTCCACGGGGCATTTCAATGCTTGGAAAATTGGGATCATTCCGCAAACAAGGTGGTTGGTTTTTGACAAATTCGTATGAAGGTTTGTCACAAAGGCCTTCAGAATAGGGATACTCATTAGCCAGGAAACGTTCAACCTCCGAGTCAGAATCTTCGCTGACCATGATAGGCTCAGGATTAACAGGAATTTTGGGTTTATTTCTTGCCCTGCGAGAGATTAATCGTGCGTTTTTCTTGCCTTTAGAATTCGCACCAGCTTTAGCTTTAGGCTTTTTGGCTACAAGTTTAGCAATTTTGACCTGTTTGGTCACAAACATGGGCAAGTTCATAGGTGAGTCGGGTAGAGGTTTGGGTAGCAGAACGCTGTAAGGCACAGGGGGGATAGGCTTGCTTTCGCTCACCACAGGTTTATCAACCTGTGGTGGGCTTGAGTCCTCAAAGCTATTCCAACTCAGAAAATCACTCCAACAGTCACGGCGTAACCCCAACTCATAAACCATAAGAATTTTAATTAACCCAAAATGGAAAAGGCTGGTATCGGCCTGGTTGCGTTTATACCTTTTAGCCATCTTAAACAGACTCCTATGCAGGTAGTGAGGCATGTTAAGCTCATAGCCTATAAAAACCATCAATAGACGAAGGTGAAACAAGAAAATGAACCCATACCTTCCCTCGCAAGTAATGAATTGCTTGATTATTATTAGGAGGTCATGCCAGCGTTGCTTTAGCATACTTGCGGGCAATCCTTTGTCACAGGAATTCACCATCCGAGATCGGAAGAAAAATGTCCACGAGACATCTTTCACTTTGCAATTTTTCGACCACTTCTGTCCAGTAGCAGGCAAACTGGTAGCCAAACTAAGAAATTGCTCATCAATTTCCAGTTGCACATCCCCAACCTTGGCTTGGCAGCCATCGAAGGTTAATGCAAATTTCCGAGCCACGCTAGGGTTATAACCATCGAATCTTCGTATGAACGGGAGCCATCCGAATTCCTCCAGGTCGCTATAAGCGCCATCGAACATCAGTAGTGCCTGGTCACCATTGGGCTCATCCCTTACGACCGAAGCCATGGCTTGTGTGCATAGTAGGGTTTGGTTTGAACAATACAAAATGCAGGAGCAAAAATCAATAGGGCTTAACAACTGCAAGTGCTCAAAGGGGAATGAATCAATGTAATGCGTGCGAAGGTGGTGGGATTATCACCACCATGCAGTGTATTAATGGCTAAGTACAACGCTGTTCCATCAATAATCATAACGTTTAAAACATATTAATCGGCCAACCCGAATCGGTGAATAACCATATCAACGTGCCATTAATCAATTGTAAAACCAAAACCATGTGTTATATTAATGCGCCAAGTGTATAGTTCAATCCAACATGAAATCCAAAAGTTTTACCAACGCGCCAAGTGTAAAATATTGCCACTCAAATATGAAATCAAACTGATATGTGACCCATGCAGTTTTTAGCATAATCAAAGTTTATAAACATTGCAACAAGAGATTTCATGAAATCGATAGGTCAAGAGCTTATAATAGTGAGGATCACATCATATAAAACAAGATCAATCATGACCCTTATGAAATCAAATATAACCCATAACTTAACATGCTCAATGCCATATCAATTAAGTTGCGCAATCAGAGTGATAATAGGCGAATGGACATAGTTTGAAAAATAAATCAAAGGTAAGTACCAATCAAAATATCAATGAGTAGATCATGACAGTCCAAATAGTGATGGAGGAGTTTTCACGCTTTCAGTCGTGAAAAATAAATCGAAACCAATTTGCAAATGTCACATGAAATAAAAATGTCTTCTGTTTGCAAAATGCGACAGAAATTTGAAGTTCATAGACATAGGTGTAGGCAGCTTTTAGGGCATTAAAAAAAAAATGAATTGGCTGCCAACAATGGCGACACACTGGGAGAAGCAGTTATCTCTGTCAAAAGAAACAAATTCAGATTAGGATGACAAAGAAAAATTCAACTCAAAAACAACAACCAGAAAATCGTACAAGGATCATCATTTACTATCTTTTTCAGCGATGTTTTAAAAGACGTAAACCAATAACAGTCTTAAGATCAATGAGTCATGATTTTTATGATAAAATCTTCAATACTGTTGGCATTGCCACTGCTTCCAGCAGGCGTCCATAGCCTCTAAAGGGTTGCCATTTAACCCACTCAGACGTCTTTATCCTGTCAAGAAGTTCTAGATTAGAATAAAGGACTTTTAAAAGAGGTTTCTTATAATTTTACAGATTTTCATTTACCTGACATTGCTTCGTTGCCAGCAGGCCTGTTCAGTACCCCAACGAAGTTTTCTTGGCGCCATGCTTGCATTTACCCGCTGCCAGCGGACCTGTTCAGTATCCCGACGGGTTTACAAACACTTCCCACAGCTCTTATTAACAATTTTTAGTTTGTTTTTCTTTTGTGTATAGTTGAGCGGGGTGACGCTGAAAAAATCTTGATATCTTATCATATTTTTTCAGACCTCATTAGAACTTTTTAGTACTGTCCTTTATTCAGCTCCAAAAATGTTTTATTTCTAAAACAACTTGCTCTGACGGGGAGACATCCTTTTGAGTCATTCCTTTACGGAAAAGGGACAGCGTAAAAAGATAAAGATGATCATGACAAACTTCACTCAGAGATTGAAATTAGTGAACTTCTTTCAAACAAAATTTTCCAATCATGAATATCATTTTTAGAAATATATCACTGATGTTCGTACAGTCTTTCAGAAGTTATTTCAGCGAAGAGATTTTCCCATGGTCTTTATCTGAATGGCTTAGTGTACATGCATGCATACGTTTCATAAAACACACAAAATTGATTCAATCAAATCAAAATCAAAACAAAAAACAAATGAAAAGAATGCAAACAAAAGAAATATTTACATAATATACAAGGGCAGAAATCAAGCGAAGTATCTTTTCAAGGCTTGGCCATTCACTGGGTAGGTGTCAAGCTGCCCTTCAAGATTCTGTAATCGAAAGGAACTAGGGCCCAACTTTTCAGCAATAAAAAATGGCCCAAGCCACAAATTTTGAAACTTGGTATGTTCACCTTTCCCTTCGTGTGGTTTGTCCCACTTTAAGACGAGATTGCCTACTTCAAAATTTCTATCAGAAGTAGAGTTAGAATCGAACCAGCTTTTAATCAATTGTTGATGTTGGTCTAGTTTATGCTTAGCTTGGGTTCTTACTTCTTCTAACTTCATCAAAGTTTTAATACTTCTTTCTAAAGGGGGACAATCTTCTTCTTGAACCTTTTGTGACAGTTGAAGTGAAGGAAGAAGAATGTGAGGTGGCAGAATGGCTTCTCTGCCATAAACGAGAAAAAAGGGGGAATTACCTATAGCGACTTTGGATGTTACCCTATCATCCCACAGTGCATTCAGTAGTGCGTTGTGCCAGTTCTTGTGATTTTCAGCCATAGTTCTTTTGATAATCTTGATCAAGTTCTTGTTTGTTGATTCTGCTAAGCCGTTACCTTGGGGGTAGTAACTAGCAGAATACTTCAGCTTTATTCCTTTTTCTAAGGTGAACTCACTCATCTCAAGAGAAGAAAAGTATGAAGCGTTATTAAAGACTAGACAATCAGGGATACCAAAACGATTGATGATATTCAAGTTTAGAAAAGCGATCACCTGACTTGTGTTAACAGTTCTTAGCGCGACAGCTTCAGATCATCGAGTAAAGTAATCAGTGGCTGTCACAATATACTTGTGCTGTTGTGAGGACGGAGGGTTAATAGGACCAATGATATCAAGGCCCCATTGCTGGAAAGGAGAATCGACTGAAACGAGTTGCAAGGGGAAGGATGGTTTTTGCAACCGCCCTGATGCTTTCTGACAAATGATACATTTACGGCACAAGGCATGGGCGTCTCTAAAAAGCGTCGGCCAGTAATAACCGGATCTTAAAACTTTATGAGCAGTGGTGTCGCCACCGAAGTGACCACCAGATTCTCCTGCATGCAACTCAAGCAATAATTTTTCTTCTTCGTCCTTTTTAAGACAACGCATCAGTACGCCATCAAAATTCTGACGAAACAATATACCATTAACTAGATGAAAGGAGGCGGAATTTAGTCTCAAATCTCTTCTCTTGGCAGGGTCGAGGTGACGGGGTGCTGATCCATGTTCAAGACAAAATATAATATCGTCGTACCAAGGACTTACGAGGCTTTGTGCGCAAAAAATCAAATTCTGATCGTGTTGTTCTAGGTCCGACGTATCACTATTTTCTTGTTGTTCGGTTTCTGAATCAACTGCCAACTTACACAACCCTTGGCCTCTCACGATCTGAGCTGGGGTGATCTCTAAGTCATACTCCTACAAGGCGGTGACCCAGTTGGCTCTTTTCTCTCCTAACTCCTTTTGCACTAACAAGTTCCTTACGACAGGGTAGGGGACAATGACCTTCGTTCTTGACTTCAAAAGATATGACCGGAAATGATTAACTGCCTTGAAGACAGCGTAGTCTTTCCGATCAACCGCTGGGTAGTTAAGTTCGACACCCTTGAAAGCAGAGCTCATAAAGGCGATGGGTACTTCATTGTTCTCGGAATTCTTCTGAGTTAGGACCGCGACATATGAATGATCAGAGGCAAAAGTATAGAGTGTAAAGTCTTGAGAGAAATTAGGGGTCATGAGAGACAGAGCGTCAATTATGGCCTTCTTTATAGCATTGAAAGCTTGGTTTTCAGTGGGTCCCCAGTGATATTGGGTGTCCTTCTTAATTAGATTCTGGAGAGGTCTGACCATTTCGGAGAAACTGGGGATGAATCTTCTCACGAAATTGATCTGGCCTAGGAAGGACTGCATGGATTTTTTGGAGTTAGGTGGGGGAAGTTTAGCGATGGCTTGGGTCCTCTCGGGGTCAATAATCATTCCATCACTAGACACAATGAATCCTAGTAGTTTACCCTATTCTACTGCAAAGATGGACTTCTTGGAGTTCAAGGAGATGTCGAATTTACGACATCGTAGCAGAACGGCTCGTAAGTGAGCTAGATGATCGTCTTTGTTTTTTGAATAAACGGTCACATCATCTAAGTAGACTACTACGGAGTGATTGATTAAGCCTCTGAAAGCAATATCCATTGCTCTCTGAAAGGTAGCACCGACGTTAATCAATCCAAAGGGCATTTTGCGATAGGCATAAGTGCCCCACGGGGTACAGAAGGTAGTTTTTAGTTGGTCTGGCGGAGACATCAAGACTTGGTTATATCCAGAGAAACCATCTAGCAAAGATAGCCTCTCGAAACTAGATACTTGTTGAAGGATCTATTCCATGGGAGGGACAGGATAATTATCTTTGTCAGACGCTTTGTTGAGGTTTCGAAAATCGACACAAAGTTGAATTTCTCCATTTTTCTTCCGCACTGGGACGAGGTTGGATACCCATTGAGTGTGTCTAATAGGAAAAATTATTTTAGCACTTAGGATTTTATTCAATTCTTTTTGTACGGTCGGTTCTAGTTTAGGATGCATTTTCCTCAGTTTCTATTGGAAAGGTAAGGTTTGTGGTTTCATTGGGATGACATGCTGTATAATATTAGGATCGAATGTCTTAAGATCATCATAAGTCCATGCAAAGACATCCTTAAATTATTTAAATAATTTAACAAAAGCAACTTTTTCTTGTCTAGAACATTCCAAGCCTAAGTTGATACACTGAGGATTTTCACTAGTCCCTAAGTTGACTTTTTCATAAGACAATGAGGAACTGTTGGTTTTGCAATTGACCATCTTTTTAAATTTATCTTCAAAATCATAAAACTTTTCTAGTCTAACAACAGATTTGGGTAAAGAATTTACCATGTTCGATAGAGCTTCAAGAGATTTCAGATTAGGTATTACCGTAAAGTCGTGCAAATTGTCGTAGTGTGTTTGTTCATCTATCACAACACCTTGAAAGGTCTCTTCCATGTGTAGAAAGCTAATGATTTGCTGATCATCGTCAAATACTCTCTAGTTTGTGATATTGTCAGGAACAAATGGTCGAAACAATAGCTCCACGAAGAATGCATTTGGGGATAAGCCTTCTGCAGGAAGAAGTTTAGAGGCAACATTAGCTAGTAGATCTGCTTCAACATTATTTGATCTAGGAATGGAATTTATATTAAAAGCGGAAAATTCGTTCATTAAAATCCATACCTCAGACTGGTAACATTTGAGATGCGGGGAAAGATAGTGTATAGAATCTCTCACCTGCCTAACCACTATCTCGGAGTCGCCGAATACAACTAGATTTTGAATGTGCATGTCCAAGGCTTTTCTGAGACCTTCCAGAAGGCCTCATGTTCTGCAGTATTGTTAGTGCATTCAAATTCTAGCCTACAAGCCAATAATGTTTTGTTACCTGCCGGATCTATGATGATGCAACCTGCACCAGCTCCTTCTTTAGACTTGGAACCGTCGAAGTATAGAGACCAAATTTGATTTCCATTGGGTTCACCGGATTGTTGGATAGAAGCTGTTGGTTGCGTACATGTTAGGATCTTAGACTGCTGTCACGGATTGTTGATAGGTGAGACTTCAGCCATGGAATTTCCGAAGTAGGTGTCCATCCCTTGGACCTCAGGTGAATCAGCAGGAGGTATGTATGGTTCATTTGGGTCATTCAATTCTATTACCGTGAACTTGAGGTAACGCTCACGATTCACCCTGATCTTATTGGGCTTACCGTTTTCTGGAAGCCATAAGTGAGACCAGTCTGTTGCGAAGTAACCATGTAGCTTCTCTGACCAGTCCCTGCTCAAAAACATACCATACACTTCCAGAATATCCACCACAATTATATCAATAACTTGATGAACTTTTGTGTTAGACGATAATATAATCAATAAATTTTTCAGTTCGCCTATAACTTTGACATCTGTTCGATCAAGTTGTATGATTTTCAAAGAAGATGGCTCTACTTCGGCGTTAATATTTTGGTAGACTGACCAAGGCATCACATTGGATGATGCTCCTGAGTCAACCATACAATTATGCACATTTCTGTTGAAGATTTCGAAAGTTAAAAGAAAAGGAGGTACATTCTTGCGAGTATTTAGAGTAGTAGCTTGTGGTGTCTTACTTGCGTTTTCTAATGCTACTTTATCTACATTACTTGCGTTATTTACATTATTTACAGGAGGTACAGGAAGGCTTCCTTTATCTTGAAGATCAGGATTATTTTTTGTGGAAGTCTTCTGCGGAACTTTGCTTTGCACAACGTTGTTACCATTAGAATTACCATTCTTGCCATTGTCTGAAATATTTTGCAACATCTTTTGTAACAAAAATGGAAATTTCAACAACTCATAAATAGAAATGTTAGCCCGTAATTTTTTAAGATCTTCAACAACATCATAATCTAATTTAGGGCCAGTATTACTTTGTTTCACTTCTACTAATTTAGATGGCTTTGGAAGTAAAGTTGTAGTGTTCTCGACAGGAGGTTTATTAGCTGTCTTACTCCTAGTGTTGTAAGGGTGAACAGTCTCGAAATTAGCTTGAAAGATACTATCCGAGAAATGTCCAAAGATATTAGGAGAATACTCTTCTTCTTGAGTTGTTTCTTGCTCGACTTCCTCTTGAGGGATGTCAGGAGGCATCAAGTCATCTTGGGCTCCTAGAATTGTCTGGAGTGCACATTGCAAACTTTCTAGGTTCAAGCTTTCAGAGTTTGGATTAGGCTGGTTTGTTGGGAAAGGCTTTCGGAAAGGAGGTTTGTAGGGTCCTTTACTCGAAGAGGCTTCTTCAGTCGACCTTTTTAAATCTATAACTTGATTAGATAATTTTTGTACAACTTTGGTTAAATTTTCCAAATCAGAGTTTTCGGGTTGTGTTTTGTTTTGTGTAGGTCTGGGAAGAATTTCAATCTTCTTCTTGGAAGAAGAAACAGTCTCAGTTTCGCTGCTAGAAGAATCCTTAAGACTAATTATGTCTTTTTCAATTTGAGTAGCTTCTTCAAAGGCTTCTAACAACGTGGCCTTTTTAGATCGTTTTACCCAAATAGCTATGCTTTGATGTAGAGCTTTATTGTAGTAAGCTATTACTAGACTCTCAGCAGGCATAAAGTCTGCAGGGATTCAATTTTTAAGGGTTAAGAATCTTTGATTAAAATCTTTAACTTTTTCTTTTGAGTTCATTTTTAAGCTTGAAATATCCATGACTAAGACTTCTGGAGGTTTGCCATCTCCAAATTTTTCCAAAAAGCATGACTCAAACTTTTCCCAAGACACTATGGTATGGGGCTATTGGGAAAAGTAACAAGTGGATGCATTACCCTCAAAGGTGTAAGGGAACAACCTACAGACAACATCTTCATGTTCAACATTACGGAGTCTGATGGCTAACATAAATTTTTTGATATGATCTTCAACTATCTGTTTAGAATCGGGATCAAACTTAGGAATCCATTTCTCTGGATGCTTAGGTAAAGGGTATTGGGCTCCAGGTACAACTACAACATCCTAGTCTAACCAGGGTCTAGCAGGGTTGTTCTGATTTGCCATTGGGGAATTAGGTGTGGAAGGCTGAGAAGGTGGTTTTCCTTCGTCAGAAGAGGAATCTCCTCCAGAAGAGGAAGGAGATGAGGGGGGTGGTGAAGGAGGTATCCTAGATCCTCCTACAACAGGATTTGAATTTGGATCTGGAGAATTCACAGTGAGGTCTATGTTACCTAGCTGTTCTCTGATATCAGAGAAGTCTAAAGGTTGATCTCACGGGCGGTTTGGTTGCCTAAGACTAGCTAAGGCACTGTGTGTTTTGATAAGAGATTGACAAACGATCTCTTGGAAATCACCACCTGTAGGATTAGGGGTTGCTGGCTCAATTGTGATCTGCGGATCTTCGGTTGAAGTAGTTGCTGTTTGAGGGGGGATATTATCTTGTGAACGACTTCTGGTCACTATAGGTGTGCGATTAGGTGGGGGAGGAGTCTTGCGACCACCTCATGCCATTACTTAAGTTCTGGCCCTCCTTCTAGCGCCATTTTTTGACGGGCGAAAATGACCATCCGTCAACTGGGAGAGTGGAACCGGTCCGAGGTTGTCTAAATAACCCAAGCCATTTGGAATGGACCACCCTGACGAGTTTAATGGCTCCGTTGTCCGCTCTAAGGTCTTTTAAGAAAACCAAAGAGAGAATTGATTTGAGCTAAGTAATCTAAGACAAATAAAACTGACTAAAAACTAACTAATACACTAATCGAATTAAAACAAACTACTAAATAAAACTAAAAATAAACTATTCTAACTATTATATACAATCTACTATTTACTATTATAATAACTCAAATCAACTATCTAATTATCAACTGTAACATTACTTATTCACAAATGTACACTATAAACAACCTACAGATTTAATTAAAACCTGCAAAACTTTATGTGTTTTCTACCCTAAGACAACCAAGGATCTCTTTTTTTGATTTTTATATTTTATTAAAAAGAAATAAACATTACTGAAATTAAACGATCTAATATAAATCTAATTAAACTTATATATGAATTAAAGTATTTAATGAAAACAGTAAACAACAAACTAATTGACCTGGAAACGCTCCAAGTCTACCCTGTGTGTGATAACTTCTAAGCTGGTTGGAGGAGAAAACTCGCACCGGTTGGTCCGTAATACTTTTGTAAACGATTGGCTGTGCTGCTTCTTGAAGTGTTTTACAGGACAAACAAGACATAAAAGAAAATCATAACAATCTTATGATTATAAATTCTTACAATAAGGGAAACCTGTTATGCAAGGACTTATATATAACAACTCAATCTATGAAGAAGATAAACCTGTCATGCATAAACTGAATTAACAATTGTTATGTCTTTTATCTATTTGGAAGAAACAAGATATGGATAGCAGTAATAAAATTATATCATTTTCATGTGATTTAGATAGCTAAAGTAGTCATAAACCATAAACAAAGTGATATACAAAACATGAAACAAAATGTTGATATATTGAGAAGCTAAAGCTGTGACAAAACATCAATTTTGCTCCAGTCTGTAATAGAACTCCATATCCTTGTTCTCCCACGAATGAGGATGAAAATTATTACAAAAATCATAAGTATATATAGGTTTCTTCACAAGGTAAAACTTCCTTGTGGATAATATAAAATTGTTTTACATAATCTGGAAATATCCTCAAAATCATCTAAACTAGGAAATGAAATGCAAGTGAAATCTTGGAAACATCCCCTAACTGCTCAACAACTTAATTGCAAATTCGGATTTACCTGAAATAGAACACAAGTATCAAATTATAAAGACATTTCAGTAGTAAAACAATAAAAAATTGATTCTACAGACTTAGCTACAGAATCATCTGATTCTGTAGCTAGTCTAAAATAGCATATGGAATCAGACAGAAATCAAATGAAATCAAATCCAATCATCTTTTAATAATCATCAAAAAACGAATTACTAATGATTAAATTGAAATTATCATTCAAATTAAACAATATCTAAATGAATGTAATCAAAACAGAGTAAAGAATGCTCTGTTTTCAGTTACCATAACACATGGTCAAATAGCAATCAAACTATTTCATATTAAATGAAATGAATGGTGAATCATATCATATGAGATTCGATGTAATCCAATACAATCACAACCATAATTTAATCCAACAAACTCATAATATACCATGGTCAACATCAATTTGATACTACTGTAACGATATGCAGGAGAGGGTTTCGACGAGTCACCAAGGGTTCCACGGGGCATTTCAATGCCTGGAAAATTGGGATCATTCCGCAAACAAGGTGGTTGGTTTTTGACAAAGTCGTATGAAGGTTTGTCACACAGGCCTTCAGAATAGGGATACTCATTAGCCAGGAAACGTTCAACCTCCGAGTCAGAATCTTCGTTGACCATGATACGCTCAGGATTAACAGGAATTTTGGGTTTATTTCTTGCCATGCGAGAGATTAATTGCGTGTTTTTCTTTCCTTTAGAATTCGCACCAGCTTTAGCTTTAGGCTTTTTGGCTACGGGTTTAGCAATTTCAACCTATTTGGTCACAGACATGGGCAAGTTCATAGGTGAGTCGAGTAGAGGTTTGGGTAGCAGAACGCTGTAAGGCACAGGGGGGATAGGCTTGCTTTCGCTCACCACAGGTTTATCAACCTGTGGTGGGCTTGAGTCCTCAAAGCTATTCCGACTCAGAAAATCACTCCAACAGTCACGGCGTAACCCCAACTCATAAACCATAAGCATTTTAATTAACCCAAAATGAAAAAGGTTGGTATCGACCTGGTTGCGTTTATACCTTTTAGCCATCTTAAACAGACTCCTATGCAGGTAGTGAGGCATGTTAAGCTCATAGCCTATAAAAACCATCAATAGACGAAGGTGAAACAAGAAAACGAACCCATACCTGCCCTCGCAAGTAATGAATTGCTTGATTATCATTAGCAGGTAATGCCAGCGTTGCTTTAGCATACTTTCGGGCAATCCTTTGTCACAGGAATTCACCATCCGAGATCGGAAGAACAATGTCCACGGGACATCTTTCACTTTGCAATTTTTTGACCACTTCTATCCAGTAGTAGGCAAACTGGTAGCCAAACTAAGAAATTGCTCATCAATTTCCAGTTGCACATCCCCAACCTTGGCTCGGCAACCATCGAAGGTTAATGCAAATTGCCGAGCCACGCTAGGGTTATAACCATCGAATCTTCATATGAACGGGAGCCATCCGAATTCCTTCAGGTCGCTATAAGCACCATCGAACATCAATAGTGCCTGGTCACCATTGGGCTCAGCCCTTACGACTGGAGCCATGGCTTATGTGCATAGTAGGGTTTGGTTTGAACAATACAAAATGCAGGAGCAAAAATCGATAGGGCTTAACAGCTGCAAGCACTCGAAGGGGAATGAATCAATGTAATGCATGCGAAGGTGGTGGGATTATCACCACCATGCAGTGTATTAATGGCTGAGTACAACGCTGTTCCATCAATAATCATAACGTTTAAAACATATTAATTGGCCAACCCGAATCGGTGAATAACCATATCAACGTGCCATTAATCAAATGTAAAACCAAAACCATATGTTATATTAATGCACCAAGTGTATAGTTCAATCCAACATGAAATCCAAAAGTTTTACCAACGCGCCAAGTGTAAAATATTGCCACTCAAATATGAAATCAAACTGATATGTGACCCATGCGTTTTTTTAGCATAATCAAAGTTTATAAACATTGCAACAAGAGATTTCATGAAATCGATAGGTCAAGAGCTTATAACAGTGAGGATCACATCATATAAAACAAGATCAATCATGACCCTTATGAAATCAAATATAACCCATAACTTAACATGCTCAATGCCATATCAATTAAGTTGCGCAATCAGAGTGATAATAGGTGAATGGACATAGTTCGAAAAATAAATCAAAGGTAAGTACCAATCAAAATATCAATGAGTAGATCACGACAATCCAAATAGTGATGGAGGAGTTTTCACGCTTTCAGTCGTGAAAAATAAATCGAAACCAATTTGCAAATGTC
>JZKD02S0288449.1:106302-121856 GCA_000966675.3 Picea glauca
GAGCTTCCAAGAAAACACAGTTCCAATTCCTTAGCTGATGGGTTGTGGAGTCGATCTCCAATACATTTTCTGAAGGCAACATGCTGACATGTACACTACTCTACTTACAAAAAAACAAACAAACACACATTCTCTAGAAGGATCTTATTTATGTACAATCCTAGACTAACTGACTTTTTACAATGTGCTAGGTGAAATCAAACTTCCACTAGAGCCATTCAAGTAACTTCCTAATCAAAAATGTATTTACTCTGTCACTGATCAGCAAGGGACAATGAAATTGTGTCAGTAAATTAATTACATTCTTCAGATTTCCTCCTAATGATGAAGGTAAGATAAAGCTGGGAGGCTTCAATACATTGAGTTAATGCAACTCCATGTATTCCCCTAAAAGTTCATAAAATATGTGATAAAACCTACTGGGTTGGTAACAAAAATCCTGCTCTGATTTACAACTGCTCACATATGGTTGAATGTATGTGACAAGAACATGTGAGTGAAAGGCTGATGCAGGTTGCTGATCCACTTCTCTTTTTCCCTCTCTGATAATATCTGCTAGCTGATGGCAATAAATCTTCTCATGTATATAAATGGATGGTTGTTTCTCCGTAACATGCTGCTTTTGGAAGAAGCTTTCATTCTCATTAGAAGGTTGGTTGCTAATGCTTTTTTCTTCCAAGAAAAAAAACACCTCAACATCTTCATCACTGTCTCCATAATGATCAAATAAAGGAGGAGCCTCAAATGACATACCAAGAGGTATCTTCTGCCCAACATGCAAAAACTGTTCTTCATTATTAAACATAGGCTGTCATTCAAGATTCAATCCAGGAAGCGATATATCATCATCATCATATGAGTAAAAAATAGGCTGCTCATATCTAGGTTTTTAGAGACAAGGCTACAAAGAATATCAACTTCTAGAACAAACTCAATTTTTGCACTTTCCTTACTGAGACAACAAACATAGTTCTCATCAGATGTAGATGAACAAGGAAGAGAGAAAACTGATTCCTCATCCAAGGCATATTCTTCGTCCTCACAACCTTCATAAGAAACATCTATATCCTGAACATAGTCTTTATACTCCTCACAAAAACTATGACAAATTAACTCGCAGGAATAAAACTTTTGACAATAAATATTGAAAGCTGCATGAAAATCTTCGAGTGAATAAATGCTAGAAAGCTCAAGAGAGTAATACTAAATACGAGCATCTCCTAGAAGAGAGTACACAAACAACTTCATATGTATGTCTTCATGCTGGATTTCAAGCTGTTGTATCAAAGCATGAAATCTGAGAACATGTTCAAGAGGGCTGTCATTCTTACCTTCATAAAATCTTGGTAGCAGGTCTTGCCATTCATCTATATGAGACACAAGGCATGGATAACCAACTATGTCTGAGAAGTTGAGTGGGGAAAACCTCTCAGCTAGGATAACCTCCATATCCATTTGATTTTTCACCTTCCAGTGGAGTCACCAACATATTTTGAATAATGGAATCGCCATGGTGAAAGATAAGCAGTCATAATGATGTGTCCAACTTTAGTTCACCATCTAAAACTGGATCTATTCATTATCATTCTCCCAGGGAAGATATCTTAACTTCCATCCCTGAAAACGATGCCATTAATGTTAGCACTGAGAGTCACCCTCCGACTGCAAGAGGATAAGCCCAATACCCATAAAAAAAGGTAAATAGATTAAAATGGTTTGAGTAGGTGGATCAGTAAGACTGTAGAGAGAGGAAAAGATAAAAAAAGTAACAATAGATCAGTTCGGGACCATTAGGCTATGGAGTCATAAGTATCGTGAATACTGAAGCCATTTAAACTACCTATCAGACAAAAGGATTTATGTGGTGATGAGAAGAAAGAAGACAAAAAATGTCCGAGTGATGAACCATGAAAGATGGGAAAGATGACAACAGATCCTCTACCACCTTAGGAATCCATAGATCAGAGAGATGTTGCATCCAGACAAGAAGAAAAACAAAAAATTTCTGATGAACCATGAAAGATGGGCATGATGACAATAGATCCTTCATTGCCTCAGGAATCCATAAGTCATAGAGATTAAATCCAGACAAGAAGAAAAAAAGAAAATATCTGATGAACCATTAAAGATGGGCAAGATGACAACAGATCCTCTACCACCTTAGGAATCCATAGATCATAGAGATTACATCCAGACAAGAAAAACATAAAATATCTGATGAACCATGAAAGACGGGCATGATGAAAACATATCCTCCATCGCCTCAGGAATCCATAAATTAGAGGGATTACATCCAGACAAGAAAAATAGAAAATATATGATGAACCATGAAAGATGGGCATGATGAAAACATATCTTGCATCGCCTCAAGAATCCATAAACTAGAGAGATTACATCCAGACAAGAAGGAACAAAAAACTGTCTAAACTAAGAAGACGGTCTAATAAAAACAATTCAAAGGAATATTCAATAACATAATATTTACAATCCAAGCCCTCAGGCTTACAAACTAAAAATACAGAGCCCTTCTCATAAAACTCCCTTGGCTCTCCAACCTCTGAAAACAATGCCTCCCTTTTACAAAATCTAAACTGATCTATTTATAATCAGATCAGTCCACAACTACCAGGAGTGTGATCCGACCATCCCATTCAAAGATTTCGTTTGCGCATCCTTCTGTCAGACGGTGAGTGTTTCCTCCTATCAGAAGCAAGTTTAGATCAACATGGGCCTGCAAGAAGAAATTGTCCATTGTGGTACCTCGGGCTAACAATTCTGTCTCCTCGGCCATAGCTTCCAAGTTTTCCATTTATGGAATGAGCTGAAGTTTCAATTAACGATCCTTTTTCATTAACTGAATCCTCCTTAGGATTGGAGTGCGACTTAATTCCTAGGGGGAGGCCACGTGCTGCTATCGGAATTGACTTTATATAAGCATGTGATTGCAGGTCCTTCAAAGGCAGTTTGGATCTACACCGCTTTTTAGCCCGCAATTCACCACCTCCCGCCACGTAGCACTTTTGCTATACCATGGTTTCAATTGCGGGACCACTAAAGAATTTTATCGTTCGAGCATGTTACGTCCCCGCAATGAAACATGGTTGTTGATCTGTGATCTGGGAAATCCTGCTAAATTTAATGCCACTGCTAAATTTTATCTGCTCACCAATTCTAGGATCCATTAAAATCGCTCATGGAGATGGCGCTAATATTGGCGCTTGAACAAGAGCACTTCCTGAAGGATGATCTCTCGCAGCTGACATGGTGGACTAATGTCACTACAATGATTTGTCGCATAAAGGAGGGTGACAAGTGTCACTTGGAAAAAAGCGGATGATATGCCCCGAGGTTCCTGGAATGAGTGCCACATGTCAATGTCCAAAGGACAGGTGGTGAAATATCTGAGACTCCGCAACAAAAACACTTTGGGAATTTGCTAACGAGGAGGGAGCGAAAATTCCAAAGATCCAAAGTCCAGAGTTGATCTGAGCCGCTAGATTTGCGAGGAGACGCGACAGAGATCCATGCACTTCACGGGAATGTATTCAAGAGGAAACCAAGAGGAGAGGAGCCAAAAATCCCAAAACCCAAAAAGGTGAAACAAATCATGACTGAATGTTGAAGGACACGCGACAGAGATCTGTGCACTCCGCGAGAATGTATTCCAGAGGAAACCAAGAGGAGAGGAGCCAAAACTCCTGAAACCCGAAATGTCGAAACAAATCATGACCATCCATTGGAGAAGGACATGCTGTAGAGATCTGTGCACTTCAGGAAAAACACTTCCGATGAAATTGAGAGGAGAAGTCCAAACACTCCCGAAACCGGAAATCCAAAGTAAATCCTGTTGATTAAGGTTGGTTATCATTGATGTCAACCCTTGAAGAAATTTTGGTAGCACAAAGGTTTGGGTAAAGGACCCAAGTTTGTTTGATGTAAAGATGACTTATTATTGCCTTGTCATGGTTGATAAGAAGTACAAATGGATGAACTCCAAAGTGGTCCCCTTATGGTGAAATCCTTCACAGGAAGACGCTTTGCGGATTGAGTTATCCTAGAAGTATGGTTAGAGAACCCATGATTAATTGTGGAATAATTAGATGAAGGTCAATTAATTTGTTAGTGAAACTATCCTAGATGGATAATGCTTGTCATTCCATTTCCAGTGGTATGTGGAACATCATATAACTCCTCATGGTTAGAGAGTTATGACCATACGAAGTTGGAGAACCCTCATGAGTCATATAAAATCCCCCAAAAAGTCAAAGTGTTTGAAAAATAAATTATTTAAATAATAAATTTAATGGAGAACTCCCTAAAATAAGGAAAGTGGGATGCTACATGAAAGTATAAATAAGAGACAAGACTCTCTCATTTTATCACACTTGAATATCATTGAATATCTATTTTGTGAAAGGTTATTTAGGAAGGTATTATTGATAGAGAAAATTGGAGCAGAAAAAGTGTGGCAGGAAAAGTGCGAGAGAAAAATCAAGGCAGAAAAAGTGTGGTAGAAAAATCGCGGTAGAAAAAGTGCAGTAGAAAAATCACGGTAGAAAAAGTGCGACAGAAAAATCGCGGCAGAAAAAGTGCGGCAGAAAAATCGCGGTGGCAACATGGTTGGTGTCTATTTATGAGAGATATGGCACATCTTGTTTGAGGCATGTTTTGTGAGCTAGGGTTTAGCTCTTTAGATGGCATTGGATGTTCAACATTGCTGCATATATCATATTTGTTGAGGGATACAGTTGGTATTTGGCATATGGGTATTGGTCTTTTGGTTGTGATGTGTTGTTGAAGTTGTTGGTTTAGCTTGAAGCTACATAACAGTGAGGTTGTGGCACATGGTTTGATGTAAGGGTTTATGGTATTTGGTTTATGGATAGAGTGATGAATTTTTTATGGTTATATTGGTGTATGCTTTTGGTATATGGTTGAGGTACATGTTGGGTACATGGTTGAGACAAGTAGTTGATAAGTTGGCACATACATGAGGTGTATAGTTGATGAGTTGGCACATACATGAGGTGTAGATTTGATGATGTTGGTACATCCTGATGAGTCAAGATTGATTCATGGTAAATGTTGGTTCAGGTTGTTTGGTGCAGGTTGATTGGTACATGTTGTTACAGGTTATTGGTATAGGTTGACAGTGACAGATTGAAAGTGACAGTGGTTGATTCAGTGATAGTGTTAGGTTGTCTACATTTGGAATTTATATTTCAGTGTGGTTGGACAGGGCAAGGAAAAGTGGTTGTAGCCACCTTCCGGTTGTAGCCGAAGATCTTAGGGGGTTGTAGCCTCCTTCTGGTTGTAGCCAGAGAATTGGGGAGTTGGTGCTTTTATCAGGTTGTAGCCTGAGAAACTAAGGGGTTGGAACCTCCTTCCAGTTGCAACTGGAAAACAAAGGAAGTTGGTGCTTCCAATGAATGTAATTCTTCAAGACATATAAGAAAAAACATTCTGTGCTTTTCTCCCGCTCTGGGTTTTCACGTAAAAACATTGGTGTACTGCGTATGTGTGTGATTTATCATTTGTTCATTGTTTATTTACTCTATAACTATTGTATGATAATGATACATTGATATAACACTTGTATTTTGGTAAAAAAAGATTATATTTCTCTATTACTGATTCACCCCCCCTCTCAGTAATCCAACAATTGGAATCAGAGCGATGTTCCTTTAGAAATCAGTTTAACCACTGAAAGGTAGATCATGGAGAGCAACAACTTGTATAAAAATGGAATACCACAATTTTATGGACATAAATATGCATTTTGGAGCTTAAGGATGAAGACATATACACATGCACATGGATTTGAAATTTGACAATCAATTGTAGATGGATATATAGTACAAACAGTTCTGCCAACAAATGACAAAGTAGTGAAACTCGGTCAGAATAATTCCAAAGCCACAAATGCACTTCTGAATGGTCTCAGTGAAACAATATTCACCAAATTTTCACATTGTAAATCCACTAAAGAGATTTGGGACAAACTTCGAAATATTTATGAAGGAGATTCAAAAGTCAAAGCAGCAAAACTTCAAACTTACATAGGTCAGTTCGAACAACTTAAGATGAAGGACGATGAGAACATTACATCTTACTTTTTACGAGTTGATGAAACAATAAATGCAATCATAGGATTGGGAGAAGAAATCAAAGAATATGTAATCGTTCAAAAGGTACTAAGATCTCTTCCTATGAGATTTGACCCTAAGATATCAAGACTAGAAGAAAAACAAGATCTAAACTCAATAAGCATGGACGAACTACATGGAATATTTACTGCATATGAAATGAGAATTGAACAGGAAAATCTAGATGTAAAATAAGCAACCTTCAAAGCATCCAAAAGATCAAAGAAAAAGGAAAAACAACAAGAAAAATAACATTGCAGCAATAGTGACGTCTCAGAAGATGATGAAGAAGTGGCCAACTTTGTCAGAAGACTGAACAAGGGAACCAATGATAGGTAGTAGAAGACTCCGATAAAGAAAACTCTGAAGTAGAATATGAAGAAGCCGAAGAATAAATTGAAGAGGCATAAGTTGACTACCGAGAGGAATTGATGAGTTCCATAGAAGTTATCAGAAGAGAAAAGAGGAAAAATAAGAAGCTACAAGCAGAACTAGACAAGAAATAATACACTCAGGAATTAGAACAAATGATCACAAATTTGAAGGTTCAAATTGAAGAAGATAAAAGAATTGAGGAAGAACTCAAAGAATCGCTAGAAGGAAGAGATAGAATCATTGAAAATTTGGAAGCAAAGATTGTCACATTAAGAAAAGATCTTCAAAAGAAAAATATGGAGGACAACTCAAAAGTTTTGAATGACATTATCAATAGTGAAAGGCCTAATCATGACAAGTCCCGACTTGGATACAATCAGACAGAAAAGGGATCAAGCTCCAAAACAACAGAACAAGAAACATATCAAAAAAGCTACACATAAACAATCAAAGGGGATAGTAAAGTCCATAGAGAAAATTACAGAGACACTCCTCCACCGAGAAGATTCATATTGCAGAATCAACGACCGACAGAAACAAATTAGTCTCATGAATAAGAAAGATTCATAAGAGCACCTCCTTTAATAATATCTTCAACTCCCAGGTATCAAACTGTCTTTTTTGGTTTATGTTATGCATGTAATAATTTTGGACATAAAGATGTGAATCGCAGAGCTAACAACAGGAACATAAACAACTTTGAAAGTCATACACAAAAGGGTTATCCAAGAAGGCTTAGTGAAACACAAAGAAGTTACAACATGTTTGAATCATTGAGCACTGAAGTGGAATGATACAAGTGTAATAACTTTGGACACATGGCCAAATATTACAGAATGACAATCCCTCCTAGAGAACCACGACAGAACAACAACAATCACAGACAAGAACCTCAGAAAAGGACATGGATAAGAAAGAAGAATCAATACAACAATGAAGAATGCACACTCAAACTACAAGCTAAGAAAAAGAAACGTGGTTGGAATGTTGACAATGGTTGTTCAAAACACATGACAGGTGTTGGAGACATATTTCTTACATTAAGAAAGGAAAGATATGGACCAGTCTCCTTTAGAAATGATGATTCGGCTAAAATCATTGGAAAAGTCACAGTCAGAATTGGGAACAAGAATACAAAGGAAAAAAATGTTCTACTAGTAGAAGATATGAAACATAATATTCCAAGTGTGAGTCAAATGTGTGACCAAGGTCATAAAGTTACTTTCAATTCACAAAAGTGAGAGATAATAAAAGAAGGTTCAGGAAAATTGATTGTTACAGCTGCGATAACTTCAAGCAACATATATGTGTTAAGTGAAATAGGAAATGAAAAGTGTTGTCTAGGAAAAGAAGATGAAAGTTGGCTATAGTACAAAAGAATGGGTCACACACATTTTGATAACCTTGTCAAAGTCAACAAAATAGAAGCAGTCATAGAAATGCTCCAGATCACAAAACCAATCAACACTTTATGCAAGCATTGTCAACAAGGAAAACAAACAAAGACCAGGTTCAAATCAAAGGAATGTTCAACGACAATACCACTAGAAATTGTGCATACTGATCTAGCTTGACCAACTACAACAAAGGGTTTAGAAGGTGATAAATACTTTATGTTATTATTTGATGATTATACAAGAATGTCTGCAGTTTTCTTTCTTAAGAATAAGTCAGAAGATTTTGAAAACTTCAAGATCTACAAGAAAATGGTTGAAAATGAAATGGATTAAAAAATCAAATGCTTGAGATATGATAATGGAGGTGAGTTCACTTCAAAGGAATTTATGGACTACTGCAACAATCATGGAATAAAAAGACAACTATGCGTTGCTAGGACACTGTTGACGGGCGAAAATGTTCGTCCGTCAATTGAGAGAGTGGAACCGGTCTGGGGTTGTCTAATAACCCAAGCCGTTTGGAATGAACCACCCTGACGGGTTTAACGGCTCCGTTGGCTACTCTAAGGTCCTAAGAAAACCAAAGAGGAAACTAATATAACTAAATAATCTAACTAAAACAAATAAAACTAACTAAACTAACTAAAAACAAATAAAACAAACTAAACTAACTAAAAACAAATAAAACAAATTAATTAAAAAAATAAACAAACTAATACACTAATCCAATTAAAACAAACTACTAAATTAAACTAAAACTAAATATAAACTATTCTAACTATTATATATAATTTACTAATTACTATTACACTAACTCTATTAAATAACTGTCCAGCTACTAGTTATAATACAACTTATTCACAAATATACAATATACACAAATAGCAGATTTGAATAAAACCTGTAAAAATCATTTACTTTCTTCCCTAAGACAGCGGGGAATCTTTTTGATTTTTTATATTTTATGAATAAGAAATAAAAACTACTGAAATTAAACGATCTAATATATTTATTGAAATTAAACAATCTAATATACTAAACATATATATCTAAATAAACAAATGAAAAACTGACCTGGAAACGCTCCAAGTCTGCCCTGTGTATGATGACTTCAAAGCTGATCGGAGGAAGGAAAATCACACCGGTTAGTCCATAAGCTTCTCGTAAACGATAGGCTGTGCTTCTCTTTGAGTTGGTTTATAGGACAAACAAGACATAAAAAATCATAACAACTATAAGATTTATAAATCTCTGCAATAAGGGAAACCTGTTATGCAAAAACTTATATTTGATAATTCAACTTATGAAGAAGATAAACCTGTCATTCACAAACTGAATTAAACAATTGTTATGTCTTTCATACACTTGGAAGAAACCAGATATGGATTACAATGATCAAAATTATATCATTTTCACATGATTAAGATAGCTAAAGTAGTGATTAACCATATACAAATTGATATACACAACATGAAACAAAATATTGATATAATGAGAAGCTAAAGCTGTGACAAAACACCAAATTCTGCTTCAGTCTGTATTAAAACTCCATATCCTTGTTCTCCCATGAATGAGGATGAACATTATTACAAAAATAATAAGTATATATAAGTTGCTCCACAAGGTAAAACCTCCTTGTGGATAATATCAAATTGTTTTACATAATCTGGGAGATATCCCAAAATCAACTAAACTAGGAAATCAAAATGCAAGTAAAATATCTCAAATATCTCCTAACTGCTCATCAAATCCACTGCCATTTCGAATTGATCTGCAATAGACCAAAATAACCAGTTAGAAAGACATTTTTATTCATAAAACAATAAAAAATTGATCCTACAGACTTAGCTACAGAATCAGCTGATTCTGTAGCTGGTCTAAAATAACATCCATGACCAGATAGAAATCAAATGAAATCTTTTAAAAGAATCAAATCCAATTTTCTTTTAATAAACATTAAAAAACGAATCACTAATGATTCAAATGATTTTATCATTTAATATACAACATGATCAAAAGTGATTTAATCGAAACAGAGGTAAGGATACTCTGTTTTCCTTTACCATAAAATCGGGTCAAACAGTAACAATACTGTTCCATATCCAATTAAAATCAAATAGGATCAAAATACAATAACCAAAATAGAGAGACACGCACAATTTGTTTCGATTGCCATCATAGTCAGGTAAACCGAATCGAAACTTAACAATTTCACAAATCGTTTTACATCCAATTCGAAATCAGTGCAATCAAGCGAATCATATGAAACATTGTGTTGTTCCAAATCAGGAGATACGATCGAATCGTTTTACAATTGTTATAACTGTTATGACATCAAATAGTTCATATCACAGGTAGATTAATACGAGAATGAATCCATACAAAATCATAACCATACTGATTCGACTTTGACCAAAATCACAATAGAATCGCCATAAGTGATAATTGGTAAAATGTGCATATAAACTCAATTGAATTTGAACAAAATCAATAATTCCAAACAATTCGCGACTGGGTTTAAAATAGAAACAAATCATGAATTCAATCTCGTTTGACGAATCCAATTGAAACAACACATCCATTGTAAATACGAATTCAATTGATAGCAGGGTCGATCAAACCAACGCGAATCAACCAACTGGGTCTTTCACATCACCGTTACGAATTGAATCCATTTACGATTCGGGTGAATTTGTACAGAATCATTTTAAAAAGATCCAAACTGTATTCGAGTTGTTCGAAAATCATATGGACAAAAACTGTAACAGTTGACCATATCACAATCGTTACCAATCATATCATGTACATTATAACCAATTCGAATCGAAACTTGATTGTTTTCAAAATTGAAATACGAGAAAGCTTGTGTCTATAATAGATACAACGACTTCAATTAGCAACAGAACATCCCAAATTAAGCTAAATGAAATCGATCAAATCCATACAACGATCCAATCAAATCGACGAAAGAATCCAATCAAAACTAAACTGGGAAAACGAAATTCATTAATCAAACATAACTATGTACACAATGCATATCGTGTGACAGAGAAAATTCACGCTGTAGAAAGAACCAATCCGAAACCGAATTTAAATTCATTATATAAACAAGTGATAATACATACTAGTGATGCTTCTATAATCATGCCAATTTTGAATTCACGACCGCTGTAGCCGACTCCACATTATTACACAAAATAGAACCTGTTGTCCTCTGTTTCTTATCAACAGCTTGCAATTCAGTCTTTTGCCTGGTAAGCCTTGCAACTTGATCCTCCAAAGAATGAATTCTGGACTGTAGCATTGGCACATCGAGATAATACCTCTCTAACCATGAGCCGCACTGATCACAAGGTGGCGCTGTAGACTTAGGTAAAGCAGGAGAGGGTTTTGATGAAGGACCGGGGTTTGGACAAGGCAACTTAATGCCAGGGTAATTAGGGTAGTTTTGCAAGCAAGGTGGTAGGTTCGACACGAAGTCAAACGAGGGTTTGGAATACAGACCTTCGGAATAGGGATATTCACTTGCCAGGTAATGTTCCACTTCCGAGTCGGAATCTCCACTCAAAATGATAGGGTCAGGGTTGACAGGAGGTCTCGGCTTGTTCCTCGCCATTCGAGAAATTAGACGGGTATTCTTTTTGCCTTTGGAATTTGCAGTAGGTTTGGCTTTAGGTATTTTAGACACAGGCTTAACAGTCGGGTCATCCTTGGTCACAGAGTGGGGTAGGTCGATAGGTGAGTCGGGTAAGGGTTTAGGTAACAGGGTACTATAGGGTACTGGGGGTATAGTCTTGTCCTCGGTAACCACAGGTTTTTCAACCTGTGGGGGATTTGGATCCTCAAAATCATTGCGAGCTAGGAAATCATTCCAACAGTCATCGTGTAACCCCAACTGACAAACAACAATAATTTTAACCAGCCCGAAGTGAAAAAGGCTGCTATCAGCCTGGTTCTTTTTGTATCTCTTAGACATTTTAAACAAGCTTCTATGCAGGTAATAAGGCATATTAAGCTCATAGCCCATGAAAACCATAACTAAACAAATGTGGTGTAAGAAAACAAACCCATACCGACCCTCACAAGTGATAAACTGTTTGACTACTATCAACAAATCGTGCCAACGTTGCTTGAGCATATTCGCGGGAAAAACTTTGTCACAGGAGCTAACCTTACGCGACTGGAAGAGCAGTGTCCAAGGGACCTCTTCCACTTTGCAATTCTTGGACCATCGTTGTTCAATGGCAGGCAAACCGGTAGCTAAACTGAGAAATTGCTCGTTAATTTCCAATTGAACATCCCCGAACTTGGCCCGACAACCATCAAATGTTAAAGAAAATTTCCGAGCAATGCAGGGGTTAAAACCATCAAACTTTTGTATGAAAGGGAGCCATCCAAATTCCTGAAGGTCACTGTGGGAACTGTCGAACATCAACAGAGCCTGGCTACCATTTGGTTCAGCTCGGCTAACAGGAGCCATGGCGTAAGGACACGGTAAGGGTTAGGGTCACACTCATCAACACACAGGAGCAGAGTCATTCGGTCTAACCACTATGAACGATCAAAGGGGAGGCATTAATGTGCGCATGCGAGGGTGGTGGGATTATTCACCACCATGCATAGTAGTAATTGCAAAGTACAACCGACAAATTAACCCACTGTTGAAACAATCATAGCATAGTTCTAAAACCTTATCATTCAGCCAACCATAAAAATCAAAGGGTGGATGATATACCAATGCACCATTGTAACATTTCAAACCATTTTCATTCAACGTAAAATCAAAACCCAAATGTTTAACCAACGCGCCATTGCATAAATGTTTATTCAAAGGTTTTAAAACATTGTGACAATCGATTTCATAAAATTTACAAGCCAAGAGTTATAACAATAAGGATCACATCATATATATGAAAACAAATATAAACCATGACCCCCATGTAATTCAATGACTAGGCAAGTTTCAAAAACATAAATTTTCATGCTCAATGCCTTACCAGTTTAATGAAATCGAATTGCGCAATCAAAGTAAGAATAGGAAAATAGGCATAATTCGAAAATCCTTGCAGTCACTTAATGATAAATCAAAGGTAAGTGCCGGTCAAAATATCAACGCAAGGATCATGACAGTTCAAATAACGATGGAGGAGTTTTCACGCTTACAGTCGTGAAAACTAAATGGAGACCAATTTGCAAATGTCGCAAGGAATGAAAATATCATCTATTTAGAAAATGCGACGACAATTTGAAGTTCAGAAGACATAGGTGTAGGAAACTTATAGGGCAATGGAAAAAATTGAATTGGCTGCCAACAATGGCGACACACTGGTAGAAGTAGTTATCTCTGTCAAAAGAAATAAATTCAGATTAGGACAACAAAGAAAATTTCAACTCAAAAACAACAACCAGAAAATTGTACAAACATCATCATTCACCATCTTTTCCAGCGATGTTCTAAAAGATGAAAACTAATAACAATCTTAAGATCAACAATTCATGATATTAATGATAAAATATCCAATACTGTTGGCATGGCCACTGCTGCCAGCAGACGTCCATAGCCTCGACAGGGTTGCCATTTAACCCACTCTGACATCTGTATCTTGTCAAGAAGCTCTAGATCAGAATAAAGTACATTAAAGAGGTTTCTCATAATTTTTAAAGATTTTCATGCACCCAACATTGCTTCGCTGCTAGCAGGCCTGTTCAGTACCCCGACGAAGTTGTCTTGGCGCCATGCATGCATTTACCCGCTGCCAGTGGACTTGTTCAACATCCCGACGGGTTTACAAGCACTTCCCACAGCTCTTATTCATATTTTATTTTGTTTTCTTTTGTAGAGATATAGCCGAGCGGGGTGACGCTGAAAATCTTGATATTTTAACATATTTTTCAGACCTCATCAGATTTTTTTTTTTTAAACACTGTCCTTTATTCAGCTCCAAAAATGTTTTATTTATAAAAACAGCTTCCTTTGACAGGGAGACATCTTTTGAGTCATTCCTTTATGGAAAAGGGACAGTGTGAAAAGATAATAGATGATCACGACAAACTTTGCTCAAAAATTGAAATCATTGAACTTCTTTCAAACAACAATTTTTCCAACATAAATATTAATTTCAGAAATATATCACTGATGTTTGTACCAACTTTTAGAAGTTATTTCAGTGAAGACATTTTTCTGTGGTCTTGGTCTGAATGGCTCAGTGCACAGGTCTGCATATTTTTCAAAAAACACCAAAAAACTGATCAATCAAAATCAAAACAGGAAGCAAACAAAAAAAGTGCAAACCAAAGAAATATTTACATAATATACAAGGGTAGGTATCAAGCAAAGTATTTTTTCAGGGCTTGGCCATTCACCGGATAGGTGTCAAGATGCCCTTCAAGATTTTGTAATCGAAAGGAACTAGGACCCAACTTTTCAGCAATTAAGAATGGCCCAAGCCATAAGTTTTGAAACTTGGTGTGCTCACCCTTTCCTTCATGTGGTTTGTCCCACTTTAAGACGAGATCACCTACTTCAAAATTCCTATCAGAAGCAGAATTAGAATCGAACCAGCTTTTAATCAGTTGTTGATGTTGATCTAGTTTACGCTTAGCTTGGGCTCTTACTTCTTCTAACTTCATCAAAGCATTAATGCGGCTTTCTAAAGGGGGACAATCTTCTTCTTGGACTTTTTGTGACAATTGAAGTGAAGGAAGAAGAATGTGAGGTGGCAGAATGACTTCTCTGCCATAAATGAGAAAAAAGGGGGAGTTACCTATAGAGGTTTTGGGTGTTACCCTATCAGCCCACAGTGCATTCATCAGTGCATTGTGCCAGTTCTTGTGATTTTCAGCCACAGTTCTCTTGATAATTTTAATCAAGTTCTTGTTTGTTGATTCTGTTAAGACGTTTCCCTGGGGGTAGTAACTAGCAGAATACTTCAGCTTTATTCCTTTCTCCAAAATGAACTCCCTCATCTCAAGAGAAGAAAAGTATGAAGCATTATCAAGGACTAGACAATCAGGGATACCAAAACGAGTGATGTTATTCGAGTTTAGGAAAGCGATCACTTGACTTGTGTTAACAGTTCTTAGCGCGGCGGCTTCAGACCATCGAGTAAAATAATCAGTGGCTGTCACAATATACTTGTGCTGTTGTGAGGATGGAGGGTTAATAGGACCTATGATATCAAGGCCCAATTGCTGGAAAGGAGAATCTACTGTGACGGGTTGCAAGGGGAAGGCTGGTTTTTGCAATCGCCCTGATGCTTTCTGACAGATTATACATTTACGACACAAGGCATGGGCGTCCCTAAAAAGCATGGGCCAGTAGTAACCGACTCTTAAAACTTTATGAGAAGTAGTGTCGCCACTGAAGTGACCACCAGCTTCTCCTGCATGCAACTCAAGCAAGACTTTCTCTGCTTCGTCTTTTTCAAGACAACGCATCAGTACGCCGTCAAAATTCTGACGAAACAATATACCGTTAACTAGATGAAATGAGGCGGACTTTAATCTTAACGCTCTTTTCTTGGTGGAGTCAAGGTGACGGGGTGCTGATCCGTGTTCAAGACAAAATCTAATATCGTCGTACCAAGGACTTACGAGGTTTTGTGCGCAACAAATCAAGCTTTGATCGCGTTGTTCT